>CAJUYH010005059.1:0-24579 GCA_910591685.1 Galerucella tenella
TTAACTATCAGCTGCCCTTGCTTCGCCACGCTCGCATCTAATAGTCTCGGGCTGCTGAGGCTCATTTTCTGCTCTTATGACACCATAATATACTATATTCAACTGATTTTTTCCCATTTTGAAATTTTTATTATTTTTTTGAATGGTATTTTTTTATTACAGGTTTAGTATTTCTCCAATATCGAAACGAAACAAAAAGAGCTTTGCTGCCGAACGAAATAACATCAATAGATACCGTTAAAGCGTTGTTTGTCAGATCTTTTCCTAAACAGCTCACTATGGAATATTTAGACTCACCAAATGTTAAAATTTATATCCATGATTCTTCCAAAGACATGTTTTACGAATTAGAAGATCTAAGGTAAGTACCAATGACATAAATATGAAGTTTTTCACAATTTAATGTTTTTTCAGAAAACGTTATCGACCAGAATTGTATTTTGAGAATTATGCTGTTCGCATATATGTATTTATGTTTCAGAAATATACTTGATAAAAAAGCATATATAGGTCCAAAAGGGCGGAAAAGCAAGAACAATCTTGAGTTGGGTTGGGCAGTAGTGAATTATCAAGAGTAGTCACTCTTGCATAGGGAAGTTCTTAAAACTCAATAAATAAGACTGAAGTTTATGGGAAGTTTTAAAGTGCGTCGCCACCAGTGATATTTCCAAAAAAAACTTTTGGTTTGTGTTTCAATTACCCCCATTCAATTTATAATTGAAACAATATTGGGTATAACGGAATTTTAACTGGTTCATGTCTTATTAAATTAAGTTCGTTGGGGTTGATGAAACCATTGTATTATACGGTATAATGGCGGATATAACAAATAACGGTTATTTCATAATGATAAAACATCATAAAATGTAATCATCGCGGGAGGAAAACGGCTTTTATTCCAGTAAATAAAGGAAAAAAGTTAACATTAATTACGCCCTATTTTCATCTTCCGGTTGGAAGTTGCATTTGGTATCTCATTAAACATGAGACAAAGTTCTGCATGAAAACGCGTGCGAGGGCGGAGAAAATGGCCCCAAAAGACCAGAAAAAAAGGTTTTCAGACAATATCTCCTAAAATATGGCAGTTAGAGATTTTTGGTTTAGTAAAAATTAAAGTTCAGTTAATTTTCTACAAAAATGGGCCTTATGATTTTTCTCGAAAATTTGACCGGTTTCGAGAAAAACGGCACCAAGCGCACCTCGAATAATGAGCTTCTGTGCTGTATTTCAGCGAGCACAGTCCGTGTATTTACACATCAGCGGGGGGACAGATTATTCAATAACTTTGTGAAAAATGCATATTTTCTCCTGATTTAAAATTCATGTGAAAGAGAAATTTTGCTGCTATCACACCCTATGAATTGAGTCACGCTTGACTCTTTTGGCCATATCGGAACACGGGTCAAACTTTCTGCTCCCGGGCAATTTTGACCTCGCCAATAATTTGTTCCTATTTTTTCTGTATTGCACTAATTTACTTAAAATTTTCTTGATTATGGGTCCTCTTATGGCCAGTTGTATGAAGCATAGTTAACCTAATGTCTATGGTTAACCCATGATCACAGCTATTAGAGTGTTGTACGAAACGTAGTCAAGAATTATTTTGGTTAACTCATGAGTTAACTGCAATTCACTGAACCACCAAAAATGGTGGTTTAACTAAAGTTCATGGAATAAACGTCAAATTCTGATGTGACATATCTTATAATTGACTGTCATATACTATAATTTTACAACTTTTTATTGTTTACAATGGAAAACGTGGATAATTTTGAAGAATTAACGGACGATGAGGATTTTCTAGAAATGATAAGAGAAGTAGAAGAGGATTTACTTACTTATTTGTATACGACTTTTATACCTTATTGGAGATTTTATACTGGGTTTTAGGTTTAAGGAGAAACGCTCGCATATTTCGAGCAAGAGAAAATCATTTTGAAAAGTGAACGGAAAATGAATTTTTTGATAGATTCAGAATATCAAAAGGCACTGCAAGTATCTACATCATCCAATTTAATTTTTTTATATGAACCACCGCCAGTGCCTTGAGCATAACATTTTTCGTCAGCATACTTTTTCTTGACTCTTTTTTTAATATTTCTATATTTATTTAAAAGCACGTCACTTGTTCGTTGTGTAGTTGCACTGATAGAATTAAATTCTTTAGCCAACTGAAGCCACAAATTTTTCATATGCCGAGAACTTTCTGCATCCGTTTTCTTACACCCTATAACGTTTTTATACTTAGAAACTAGAGAAATCAACGTCGATTCTTCAAATGCACTAAAATCTGGAGTACGCTTGTTTTCTTTATCTTTCTTTCCACTTCAAAGAGAACACAAAAAAGTTTTTTAACGCTGATATTGGTATTTAACGCCAAGCACGCTTTTGATCATTGGCTGTAATCACACTGTCATTGATTAACGATTTCACAGTATACAAAAACTATGACGATTTTCCAAGTTAGTACCAACAATATTGATAAAATGCACGAATGTTACTAGAGATTCGGATAACCAACATAAAAATATTAATTTGACCGTGGTTCAACTGACCACAACACGAACACCTTTCGTACAACGATTGATTGATTTGACTATGGTCAACACGTGAACCTGGTTCAGTTGATCAATTGGTTAACTACGTTACATACAACTGGCCCATAAGGTCCTTTGTCATCCCTGAAATTTGTATACCCTAATTTTTTTTAATTTTCATTTAATCGTTGTTTATAGAATCCCAAATTTTTGCTGTTTTTGGATCGCAGGGAAATTTTGTGAACAACCATCAATTAAAAATTTATACATGATCCGATTGGTCTCTATGATACATCATTTGAAAGCTTAGAATGTCTACCTTTCGATTGTGCAATTACTTTTTCTGACGAAGTCGTCCATTTTTCAATAAAATTAGAAAACGCGGGCTCAAGGAAAAAATGCACTTTTTTTGGTGGTTTTTTTCTCCCTGCTCTTTATTTCTAACATTTTAACACCTTAACTAGTGTAATGGGGGAATTCCCACCTTTCCATCGATGTATATAAGTCATACCTTTGATACACCGGGGAAAAACCAGTATATCTGAATGTATACGCTATAATTTATTACTTTCGTTCCTCCGTCGTTCGCCGAGCGTGTGCTCTACGTGGCGCTCGTGTCGTCTGCTCATCTATTTGTGGTTCGTGTGAGTCACGCCAGTGTTCGAATTATAAAGACAGCGATAATATGTTATCCCAAGAGGTAGAATTAGAGGAAACTGTAGACTAAGGAGAAGTTGTTGACGGGGTAGAGCTAGAGGGAGCTCTAGACCCAGAAGAAGTTCTAGACCAAGAATTAGATGATGACTGGTGACGAACAGATTTATGTCATAATTGCAATGTATTTTTATATACTTTTTTCATCAATTCACAGACAATTAACCCGCGAATCTCTCTTGTACTTTTGTTAAAAATTTTCTATGTAATATTTTAGTCTATAATGTATTATTCTTGTATCATTATATTGGGTTCTCCCGTTGATAAATAAATAAATAAGTGAAAAAATATTTATTTTTCTATAATAAATGAAACATGAAGAACGTTTATAACTCGTTATTCCAAAAACCTCAATCAGTCTGGTTGCAAAATAATTTGCAAAAATTTACGGAGAATCTGCACAAAATGGTTCCTGGTTGCTGAGTATTATGGATAAATATTCTTCACTCTTGAGGCATTTAAAGTTTTCCTTACCAAATGCCTAATGAACTTCAGTTTTTTGCCACATGTGCAGAGCTGATTGTTGCTAGATTCAGGTCCACTGGTGAGGTCCCTCTCGCTAGAATTAATCTTATAGCCCGTTTTCCTCATCTGAGAGGAAAACAAGACCCTCGGAAACATAAATATCCATCAAAAGTGTCTGGTTACAGGGTTTCTCATTTATGGCACCGAGGATTTTCCCAATCTGTAAAATGTGGTGGCGCCATCTACAATTGGTTTCCACAATCCAAAACATTGAAAATAATGGATTTCTAACACCCCCAGCTCAAATTTTGTACAAAACTTGCATATTTCACAAATCTTAAAATTTCCGGTATTTCAACCCGATTTTTTTGCGAAAAAAATCATGAGGACCATTTTTGTAGAAAAAGACCTGAACTTCAATTTTTAACTGAACCGAAAATCTCTAACTGCCATATTTTAGGAGATATTGGCTGAAAACCTATTTTCCTGGTCTTTTGGGGCCATTTTCTCCGCCCTCGCACGCGTTTTCATTCAGAACTTTGTCTCATGTTTAATAAGGTACCAAATGCAACTTCCAACCGAAAGATGAAAACAGGGCGTCATTAATGTTAACTTTGCCTTTTTTTCCTCCTTCATTTACTGGACTATTTTTGAAAATCTTCCTTCTTAGACACATGCTTCAAATACCGAATGAATTACTAGATCTGGAAACATTGAGAACACATTTTGAATGAAAGTCATGTAAATCTGACTCAAAGAAATGGCTTCTTAAACCTGGGAATATTTCATAAAAAATAAAATGTTTGTGAAATCGGCTCTTAAATGTGTCAAACCAATGATCGACGATCGACAACTTCACTTCACTACAAAAGCTACTACATTATTTTGCAGAATGTTGCTTATATAAGTACATACAATACTTCAAATATTCAACAGATCTGATTGTTTATAGAAAAGTGGAGACAAGAAAAAACTTGAAATATTTTTATTGTAAAAACGTTTCAAAATATTTTCATGATGTTATGAGATGAGATATAGGAGAGAAGTCTCTTGTGGATTTCGTACTTAAGTCGGTGGCTCAGCAATTTTATCATCATCGCATTTGTCCGTGGCTGCATAAAGTCCTTGTCCAAAAATCACTGTCCATTCAAGTGAGTTGACAAGTCACTTGACAAAGGTAGTTGAAATGCTACCGAAACTTCGAAATAAAAAAATAAAAAAACATTATTGTGGTTTTCATTCCCAAAAAAAAGGAGAAAAAAAAAATAAATAATGCCACAAGGAACTTCAGAAGATATTAAGTCACTTTGTACCTCGTAAATAGATATTACTTCGCAGATATTGTGGTTATTCTCAAAAAAACAGGTGCAAATAATCGAAGGCTAAGCACGTCATTTATGATATGGAAAACTAGAGCAACAGTTTATTAATTATCAAGAAAAACAGACGTGAATTGGACTCTGTTTTATCGATATTCATCGCGATTATCTTCAAAGCAACGGAATTCTCAGCAAAAACATCTCATATGAATAAATGAACATTGTAATATGTGTTATTATAATCTTCTTTACAGAAATCACGACTTCAATAATTGTAAAAATAATTTAAATGATCAAATAATAGTAATTTTCCGCCGTGCTTTTTGAGCTACATATTAATGTACACAACACAAAATAATTCTTCAATGATCCCTCTTATGAAACGATTGTGGTATAGGCAACCAAACATACCGTATTAGAAAAAGTTCCAAAACTGACTTCTAGTATAGAATACTCCTAGTTTTTGACTTGAAGTCACAAGGAAAAATGAAAATAGGACACAATATCACCCATTTGTATCTGATAGCAGGGTGACAAGACCCACCTGCCACCATTGTAGAAAACTACTCAAGTATGAACACATCTTTTCTTGTGATCTCTTCATTGAGTTTTGGAATAGACTTGGGCTACCAACTGAAATAAAATACGTAGGCACTGCGAAATGACATCCTTCCCTAAATAGACTTTTGAATTACCTGAAAGAATCCAATATGCAATGCAAAGAATATAAATTAAAATAACTTCAGGGGATTCAGTTAATAGGGAAAAATGACCTAAGCTGTCGCTGCCTTGGAAAAAAAATCTTCAGTTTTCTTTAAATTTGGTCCCAAAATTATGGCACGATAATAATACACGCATCACACACACCATGTTATTATTATCTTAAATAAAGAAGAATAAAACTTACATTTTAGATGTTTATGATGATTGAAACAAGCCTAAAAGGGGTTGAATAAATAATATGAATAATATATTTTGTAGAATTGACAACCGACAACAGTAAAAGAAGAAGAAGTTACAGCTAGAGATGCCTACTTATCTATCCCTGAACTATGTATTTGGTTTGACCTTCGGTAACTTGCGTGGGATATCTAGATAGTGATTTGTGCGTGGCGTGGGACACTATATTTTATTTTTCATTTATTTATGTTTCAGATCACACCTTCGCGAAATTAGAGACAGGTCAGTATTGAGGCTATTTGAATCTGCTGATGTTACTGGCGGGCTTCCAATGGCCGGTATTGGAATTGCCGGTGGAGTTGGACATTTCGAAGATCCTAGTTATTTCTCAGAACCGGAATTCGATTCGGAATACCAGCATCAACACATCCATAAAAGCAAGGTAAGTCTAATACTAGTATTTCTAAGTACTTTTCCCAACAAAAATCTTGCGACTAGGTATACCTATTTTATTAATACAAATATACAAAACATATTTTTATTAATCTGAGTATGAGATGAGCAGTACCTATCTATTACCAGAAAATAGTTACTCATTCACCTAGAACATAGGCAGTTCAGGAGTGACTGTTGTGGATGAATTTCCAAGTGAACATTTCTAATATTCTTGTTAATATGAGTGGAATTCCGTATTCAAGAAGAGATTTGCATATTATCTCAATAGCATTGCAGGGCACGCCCTTTTTTTCAACATCAGTATCAGACATTTTGCGTTCTGTCAAGTGACATTGTCAAAAAAATTGAACAGCTGTTGATTTTAGAGCAATAGCATATTCATTTACAATTATCTAGTTTAATAATTGTAACGATTGCACGAAAAATAGTGTGTATGCCATGGCCGCGAAACTTTTTAACGACCTCAAGATTATCTTGCCTTTGCCGCAATCGGCCCAGTGCTCCTACAGGAGGGCCACGTCAATGCTTACTTGCTCTAAGATTGGTCTGAAGGACTAACGGACGTTGAGTCCCTCCGCTTTTTCATCTTCACCTGTTTCAAAGAATAACGCTGGATTGAATTTTGGAACCTCTTTATTGGAAATAAAATCCATAGATAGGTTCATAACACACCTTTTCCGGTGGATTTTTTCCACAGACTGTTCATGGGTGTGTCTTCATTCTGCAATTGTTTTTCTCCTTTTTTTTTCAATTCCAGTTTGAACTTATTCAATTTTAAAGTACATAATAATATAATATAAATGCACCCCCTCCCAAGCAACAACACAATATCTGAATATGGATATTAGGTTTTTTCCTGAAAGGATTTCTTAGTGTATAGAATCTATGACACAAAGCTCTTAACCGTTTACTAACATGAATTATATGTTCAGACCAACGTACATATTAATTTAATATAACTCCCAAAGTATTTTATAAAAGTTACTTTCTCAATAGAAGGACAAGGACAGTTATTACTTTGACAGCTATGATTATAAAGTTTAATGACAATATCATCGGGTTGATTTGTAATAGTTGGACTGAATGTTATGAATTTGTTTTTTTTTAACATTCAATGTTAGTTTATTATGATATACCCACAAACTTAATTTTCTTTAATCTGATATTCCGCGAAAATTCTGGACTCTTCCCAATCATTACCAGTAATAATTATAGCCGTGTATCATCAGCATAACATATGAGGTCTCCAGACAAATTCTTGCTTTTTGCAATATTATTTATGTGAACAAAGAATAGTATTGGTCCCAATTGGTCCCTGTGGTACTTTCATTTTCACAATGAATTCAGTACTGAGTATATCGCCAATTTTTACTCGCTGATTTCTGTTGGTTAAATGGTTAGACACAAGACCTAGTGCAAGTCCCCGAATTTCATATTATACATATCGTTGGAATGTCATGAAATAAGATATTCTATTTCACATTTTACCAGAGTTATGATTTTTTTTCTGTAAGGAGCCGTTCCTTCGCCGGTACCACCTCAGCCTCCTGGGCTTATTGTGGATACTCCTAGTGTTCTGACAACAACCTATTCAGCCAATCCGTTAGCTCATACAGGTTCTTTGATGGTTGGTTGTAGGAGTCTTCTGGAGTCATTTGAGTTCTGCCATACAGTTTCTGCCTTCTGTGGTCCAGCGACTCACAGTTGCATAGTATATACAGAGCTGTTTCGGTATCCTTTTTGCATCTTCTGCATGTGAATTCTCCGTTGTACAGCCCTATTTTGTTTAGGTGCTCCTTCGTGGGAAAGTGTCCCGTAAGTAGTCCCGTAATGGTGCGTAGTTTGTTCCTGCTCATTAGGAGCAGTTTTTCCGCTACTTTCTCTGATGGTTCCTTTATGAATTTCTTCCCATGTATTTGCCTGGTCGTATTCTTCCAGTGTTTATTGTGTTGTTCTTTCAACCACCCTTTTAACCATGACCTCGTTAAGCATCTGGGGATGCCCACAGCAGGTTTGGGTTCGTTCATCAGAGTTGACGATCCTACTCTTGCGAGTTCGTCAGCTTTTTCATTGCCTGCGATTCCTTCATGACCTGGGACCCACCCCAGTGTTAAACTGTTCCGAGTCGCCAGTCTTCTGAGTTCTTCGCCGCATTCCCATACTAGCCGAGATGTCACCCTATAGCTCTGAAGTGCTTTAAGGGCGGCTTGACTGTCACTGTAGATCCTGATCTGCCTGTTGTTGTAGGCTCTCATATTATTAGTCCTTGCACATGCAAGTATTGCATAGACCTCTGCTTGAAATAGAGAAGCGTATTTGCAAAGCGAAACGATCCCTTCATATTTGAACGCAATTATCTGTGTTTTCGAAGGACTAATACGTAGCCCTTCTTTTACAGTCCAGCCTGTTTTGCAGTCTTAGACTTCAAAATATTGTTGATTGTCTAGTTGTCAAATTTTTTTCGTTGTGTCAGACATAGATGAAAAAATACTCGAAGATGGGAAGCTGACCCGTGGCGCCCTCTATTTGTACAGGTGGGGCCACCTTGAGAGTCCCGTCAGTACCTCTTACACAAATCAGATGGTTGTGAACTTCGCTGACAGCCGAAAAAGCAGATTTCTGTAATTTCACAGTTTTTGGCGGCATATTCAAAATTATATACTGTAATTTTACTTTTATTGCAAAATGACATTTATGGTCCAATTTTTAATATTTCATCCATAGTTACTCAACATTAGATGGATATTACAATAATAACAATCATATAAACAAGTAAAATTAAATGAAATGTCAAAAAATGGAACATATAATGCCTGAAGTGAGAAAAATTGAGCAATAAAGTTATGTGCACCAAAAATGCAAGCTCCCTGCCGCGCCGCCCAATAGCAACCTCGAATAGGAGGTATAAATACTTTTAACTGGACAATAATAGACACTTCTGATTAAACTTCTGTTCTAAAGCTTTTAATTGTTGATTTATAATCTTATATTACATATTTTAGTAAATATAATAAATTTTAAGTGTAAATGTGAATTGTTTTCAAAAAATAACTTTTCAATACGAAAGTTATATCTGGCGCAGTCAGTAGGATTCGTGCGGGTTGTGGAAAGACTTTCGCATAGTGTCGGTTGAACTATCCATAATCTTGGTGTTTCAACATCTAAGTGCGGATCCTGAAGAACCTTTACTGTTTCTAACGTGTGTCTCCTTTTTTTTAAGTTACATACCTAAATCTAGACATTTAAAATATCTCTCTCAATCAGGGAGTGAATAGTCTTAGACCTTTCAACTTGTAAGATAAATGATTTTATATATAATGCGAAAAGACCTATTGAATTAATTTCTAATAAATAATTTTTATATCTGGTTGGTAAAAAGTTGTAAATTATGGTCCTTAGAAATTTCAATGATTTTTGTCCAATGGTTTTGTTTTTTAAAGCAATTTCTATATTTTCTTCAAGTCTGTATCGGGTGTTGTAATTGTGATCGATTGTTTGGAGTGGTGATGATTTATTCTTATAAATGTATATAACGACATTGTGAAAATATGTTTGTCTAATATCAAATAAAGATGTTTCTGAGAATAGAGAGTTAGTTGGGTAAGTATTCGTTTTTTTATAAATTATTTTAAAAAATCTTCTTTGTATAACTTCTAATTTTTTTAGGTGTGTTTTTGATGCAGAAACCCCAGCATAATATTGCGTAGTTAATTCTGGATTCAACAAGTGAATGGTACACTACTTTCAGATAAGCAGGTTTCAAGATAGTTCTCATATATTTGATTTTATATAATAGTGGTCTTGAGTTGTTTGCAATGTTATTTATATGTAAGTCCCATCTTAGGTGAGAATCTATAATCACTCCTAGATATTTAATACTATTCTTCAATTTTATTATTTTTTTCCTGACTTGTCTATTGTCAACTCGGTAAATTGGGGTAACTTATTTTTATAGCTACAGAATGGGACAAACAACGTCTTTTCAAAATTAATAGTCAGCTGCCTACAGTCAAACCATTCAGAAATATTGTTGAAATCTGTCTCTATTTCTTCCTTCAGCGCTTGCCACGTATTACCCTGGTAAAATATCGCCGTATCGTCAGCGAATCCGATGATGTTTCCTTTAGTTTTTAAAGGTCACCAAGAGATGACTATAAGAAACGGTGTCAAATGCCTTGGCAAGATCCAGGAACACGCAAATTGAAGGCTTAGTTGCATCCAGCGAGTCATAGATTTGGTTTATCAAGGCTACTATAGCATCACTTGTTGAAAGTCCTTCCCGGAAACCAAATTGAGATTTTGATAAAATATTATATTTATTTAAATATGCAGTTAACCTAGATTTTAGGGATTTCTCGAACATTTTTGCAACTGTTGATATTAGTGAGATAGGTCTGTAGTTTGATAATCATTTTTTATCCCCTTTTTCTATATATTGGAGTTATTATGGCCTTTTTAAATTCTGCTGGATACTTCCCTGTTTCGAAAATGGAATTGATCAAATCAACTAAATATGGAGCGATCATTTCTGCAATTTCTTTGATAGCTTCAGACTTAATGTTGTCTATACCTGGTGCCTTTTTGTTTTTCAATGTTTTAATAATATTTAATACTTCCGGCTCTGTTACAGGTGTTAAAAAGAGGGATGTATTCATCTGAATACGATCGTTC
This sequence comes from Galerucella tenella, assembly GCA_910591685.1. Lineage (NCBI taxonomy): Eukaryota > Metazoa > Arthropoda > Insecta > Coleoptera > Chrysomelidae > Galerucella > Galerucella tenella. The sequence goes on from CAJUYH010005059.1 coordinate 11,063, forward strand.
TTGCAAACAGGATTAGTTGGGTTATTTATTTTTCTTGCTAATTTTTCTCCAACGTCAGAGAAGAAGTCGTTAAATTTTTGTGCTATATGTATAGGTTCCTTAACTGTGGCTCCATCTTCTGTGACTATTTCTTCTATTTTATCTTCATTTTGATTATTATTACAACTTTTTATCAGAGTCCACAATTGCTTGGGACTATTTTCACTTTCTGTTATTCGCTTTGAGTAATAATTCAACTCTGCCGCCTTAATAGTTTTATCGACAATTCTCCTGTAATTTAAGTACTCTGTTTTTATTTCGATATTACCGGGTTCTCTAGAAAGTTTCCTGTAGAGTTTATTCCTTCTCTGGATAGAAGTTATTATACCCCTTCTAATCCATTTTTTTCTTTTAATGAACCCACGATTCACTTTCGTCGCAATTGTGTTGGATGAAATGTATGAGCTTAGCGTTTCTATTAAATAAGTTGCCTTTTGATCTACGTCAATATAGTTTTTATATTCGGTCCAATCATGTTTGTGCAAGTGTTGTTTCTGTTTGTTGTAGTTTACGTGTTTAATAGTGTGCTCCTTTTGGGATTTTAATGTTGGAGATGATGGAATGAATGCTTTATTTTACTGTTTTTGAAAAAGTGATCAACAGAACTGAAACCAGATAAAATAATGAAGATACCGGATACAACTGCATCATTCCGTTAATTTTGAATATCTATGCTGAATGTATGAATATAATATAAATAAGTTTGATATAAAAGACAAATTAAAAATCAACGAACTGTCATCACTGGACAATATATCGAAGCATTGTTATCATAGTAACGAAATCAAGGACCGGAAATATTATATAATTTTATATTGAGGAAAAGTGATACTTCTCATGACGCGCTCGTGTAATAGGGAGCAAGTCATGAAAAGTAACTTTTCCTCCAAATAAAATATGCTGTTTTTTCTCCGAATGTCGACAAATTAATGCAAAAACGTCTCTTTTTGATAGTAATAATTGTAAGAAATAATTTAATATTGGTGACAGTTTCCACTGACAGCTTTATGCTACATTACTATAGCAACAATCTGTGCATACTCACCGACACCGATCTATCTATGTTGCTATGATAACACTTTTCCCTCCGCTGTCAGAGAAGTGAAGCTGAAGCTCCGGCGGAGGAAAAATGGAACTTTACGGTCGCCAACACAATCCAAAAATGACAGATTTACTGACGTTTGAAGAAAAAAGCTTTTGCCGGTCTCTCACGTCCATTTTCCGGTCCTGATCGGCAAAACGTTATTTTCCGGACGGAAAATTGTCCAGAATGTGTATATTTTCTGGTCGGTCTTGAAAAAAACTTTTTTATATTTATATTTTTGGTATATATTTCACCTGACAGCCCTACTCAACTTAAAACTTGTTCATTAAATGACTGTACAAAACTGATCAGAATTCCCAAACTATGTTAGAATCATCCAGTACAGTTAAACAGAGATATACATATTCTGCTATCAATATGACGAAAATGGAGTATAATTCAGAGAAAAATTACTTTAGCGTTTTGCTTGACATGTATAAGTCAATGTGAGTCTCAATTTTTTTTTCACGATCCGTAAATTTTATTATCTACACCTTCAATGATTATGAATAACGTGTGAGTGGTTTCCATTATTTCAGCTTGTCAGTTATGGGTGAATTTGAATTTATTGAAAAATTTATAGCTGTCTGAGTTTTTAACAACTTTATTGAAAATGTAACAAATTTATAAATAATCAATTATTAATACTAAATCAACATTTGGATGGCGATACGTTATATATCTACACGTAAAAAATTGTAGGAGTAATATATTATTCAAAATACTTTACATTCAGCCACGGCAGGAGTATAAACAGCACCTGAAAACAACTTTTTCGGTACAGTTCTCCAGCCAAATATCAAAGCCTTATCGAAAGGCTCTTCATCGCATCCGGTGCATAAATTGAGAACAGCTTTTACTTCGGCTTCAGCTGGTTCTCTTTCATCTTCTGTTTCTTTTTGTTTCTCTGAAATTTGCTCATTCTGACCAATTCCAGCAAGTCCGTATAAAAGGCTTTGATCGAAACTATAAGAACCGCCTGTTTCTAAAATTGAATCATCATAAAAAGTACCACCGGCAATTTGTCTTCTTTTTTTTGTCTTGTCCCCGTTTTGTCGTTTGAAAACATTATGCGTTTCAAGAATAGTATCAAATGCTGGAGCTGTATTTGCTCCTAATGAATGATTCAAATCGGAATCTACTATTGGAGTGCTTCCAAAGCTCACATACTGTCTTGAAAAAGATCCAACACCACTTGCTTGAGGTTGAGGTTGTAATGGCAAGAGAAGCGGCTGTTGTTGCACTTGCGACTGCTGCTGCAATTTCTGCTGCGTCTGTAATAACTGCTGTGAGACTAAATTACCGACAAACTGCCCGTTTGCAAATTGAGCGTCATACTGTTGACCTGAAACTATTTGTGGAGCACCAGCCAAATTTAATCTCACATTTTTATTAATTTGCCCAGCTGTTAAGAGCGGGTGCGTTGGTAGAGTAGCTCGGTTTGACGGGGTTGTTGGTGCTGGAGTGGTTATGATTCTACCGTTATGATCAAATTGATGAGCGTGATGGTGTTTGTGATCTTTGTGAGCTTTTCCCGCAGTAAGAGCCACTTTGTATAGCTGGACCATTGTTATTTCACCAAGCATTCCACCAGAACCTAAATAAAAATTAAGCTATTATGTACTATTTGGATATAATCACTGCAATACCGAAAGCAAGTTCACATGTAAATCAGTTTTTCAGGAAGGAGATGAACAAATTGTCAATGATTATTTTGATATAAAAATTTAGTGGAAATTGATACATTCTCAAGTTTAAAATTATTTTAATTGAATTTATTACAAATAATTCCTACCAATACTATTGGTAGAGGCTAATTATCAAAAATAATGGAAAACTGAAAGTATTGAGTATTACAAGTGGTATAATTTGCTAAGACCATGAAAGTGGAGAACCCTTTTAAGGTTGGTTTGCTACTTGGTAATAGAGAAAGCGGATAACTTCGCTATTGGCGTCAAGTACCGAATCTCACTGTGAATGGGGAATTGTAGTCAAGCTTAGGACTATCTCAAGCATATATTTGATCTTTTGTTAGCTTTGTTAATTTTTTTGGTTGAGAACACCAAATTGGGTTAAGCTTTTGAGTATTTCCTCCACGGTATTATGAGTGGGTCGTGGTCTATCTGAATATCTTGTAGCAAATAAAGTTCTAGTGATAATCCTGACACATTTACTACGAATGAAAAGTGAATTTACGTAATCAACATTGCTTGATTCACAACGAGCAGTTCCTTTCACTTTGTAATAGTATTACTGTGTATTCCAGGATCCAGTAGAAGTAAAGGAAATGGAACATCAGATGAACTAGCCAATAAATGGGCTAGGAAACCCTTTTGAAGACCCGAACTCTTTCGCGGTATCAGCTCGGTAGTATTGGAAAAACGGCTAAGTCTAAGATAAGAACATTTAAAAGATCTAGTAGGGCTAACACAACTACTCCTGGGAAACTACAACCAGGTGAGATCAAATGAATTCGCAAGCTCGATTAAATCTGCACCAAGAGCTTTGACAGGTGTCCTGACAGAACACTGTCGCCTGAATGGCCATCTGAAAAAGCACGAACCAGTGGAGGATGTAGATATCAATTCAGAATCCTATGAGACTACTGGATAGCAGAATTACATTTTGGAAATAGGTCTAAGGGAACTACCAGTTTCTGACACTTTCTTGAACTAAGTAGAGGAAACGGGGCACAATAGACACACATAAAACTGGACAAGTAGATTGTGACAACTGCAGGTATTGTGATAAAGCAATAAAAACAGCGGAACATTTGAAGTCAAGTTGGGTATAATTAATATTTTCCTAACCATTGCGAAGCGACACTTTCCGCATGTTTTAGAACCAACATATTTTTACGAGTTGCGGAGAATGAAAAAATATCATTCAATTAGACATAAAATAATTAAATACAAACGAGCTACCTTTTGGTTATTGATGTAATCGTTGAAAAGTTATTAAAGTGATATTCAACAAAAATTGGTATGAAACCTCACGCCAGAACTTCCTGTAATGAAATAAGTGCGGGTGAGTATACGCACGTTAATGGGAGAAATCTCTTCAGTATGGAGTGTACCCATTGAGGTCTGCACGATTCGGTATTATGGGTATGCTATATTGCGTTCATCAAATACCAGAACTATAAAAGTGTAGTTCGAACAAGTTCCCATTTGAGAAGTAGTTCTCTCTTTAAAAGTGAAACTTTGATTATGGTAACAGTACTAACAGAATATGTGTATTATATAACGCAATGAAACTAGAGCGACAATCTATCAAACAATTTGGGAAATGTGAAATTGTGAAAAATTGATATGAAAACATACCTGCCAAATAGTTCAGAAAGATCTTTTACTTTCATATAATAATTACAATATAGCAAGCATAACGCACCTCATTGAAGGATCGTCTCATCAGAAACTCGTTATTTTAGCTTGAGTATTTGTTTTGTGGGGTTCCATATTCATATATCTTCGGTATATGTGTAACAAAAATGAGAAAATACTTCATTCAAAGAATAATTCCTAACTATCCAAAAATTGCATCCATATTCAAACTTGACAATTTTCCATCTCACTGTTCCCCTTTCTAAGAAAAACTGATATAAAGTGAAACAAAGGAATAAGGAATCTTTCTCAATTGAAATCGATAAGAATCGTTTTCCTGAATACTCAATATGGGTAGTTTTTTGGTGCCAAATACAATTTTCTAATGGGATTTCGACTCTATTAATTTAATGAAGTTCTCTAATGACAACGGACATTTTGTTGCAAATATTGATTTTAAGTGATATTATAAATATAAGTGAGTACCTTTTGGAGCTTGAACTCCTTCTTGGAAACCACCTCCCAATTGGCTCTGCTCTTGTCCTGTGATTGCTATTCCTTTTCCAGGTATAACATCACCAACCAGCTGAAATTCAATACATATTTATTATTGCCAATATTAAATGAAAGAAGTAATATCGTAACGCGGCACAAATGACACCGGACAATTCGTAACCGCAACAATTCGTTCCATCGACAGTTGGTAACCACAGCTCTTCGTAACGGTTGAATTCGTAACGCCAATATTCAGCTCTTGTTAGTAAAATAAACATTATTTCGGATTCCGACAAATGCATTCTACATACTTTTTATACAATCCACAATCACTGAATATAGAGTTTTCCTAGGACTACTTTTCGCTGTGTTTTTGTAGAATATTCACGTTTTTTTTTTCATTTTTTATCCTGAAATATCACTTCAGGGTAGTAAAAGTATGAATAATAATACCACCACCTTCCAGTGTAGTAAAGTATGCATAATGCATCTAAATCCATGGAAGCCCCTCCTACTAAAAAAACGAAATATTGCAATTACTAATTATACCGATATACCGAATTATAATCAACTTTTATTCGGAGGCTATGGATATGAACTAGTGTTACTAATTGTCACGAGAATCTTAATCGTACGCGGAATCGTTTAATGAGAGGCCAGATAGCCATGTGTATGGTTGCATAACAATAATGATAATAATAATAGTAATAGTTGAGGCCGTATTTCATTGGTGTCGCTCGGTTGAACAAGCCGAATATGAAACGCATTGTCATAACTCATAAGCTAAGCTGCTTGCGCTTCTATTGTAGATTTCCTATTGTATATGACCCTCAAATTGATTCGTGCTTCGTCGTCACTGCTACTACTCTCCATGTCTTCACTGAACTGAAATTTCATAAAAAAGTACTCCAAATATACACCGCGCGCTAAAAATTACGCCTAATGTGTGTATCGCATGCTTCTTCCAGCCAAGCCTGTGCCCCAGTGAAATACGGGCTTTACGGTTGTAGTGATTCGTGGTGATTTATGATTCATTTTACATTATAATATAGAGCAGAGATATTCGTTTTGTTTATTCGTGGTTCATTCAATGGTTTTGCATGAAATTTGCTAAACAATTGATAATTATCATTATGTATGCACTATTTTTGAAAATAATTTTTCATATTCAAGAAGTCTTGAGCAACATGAAAAAAAGTTTCATAATCATTAATGTAGACTGTTTAAATGTGCACTTTATAAATGTACAGTCACCAGTGCTCCTTATGAAAATAATTTGTTAAAGATTCATGAAGCTAGTTTAGAGGAAGAATAATTAACATTTAATAATATTTCAAGTACCTGATAATATCATGTTCATATTTGGGATCCTCAATTAGACTGGTAGTTTCAGTAAATTGAGCTGTTATGTATTTATATTCGGCCCTATTCCGTATCACGTTATGTTATTTAACGACCATCGTTAAGTGTGGATTTATGTAATATAACGATATGTCTAAAAATACCGATTCTGTATCATCATGCTCATAGTTATGTCAACGAGAATCGTTATTTTATCATCGTTAAAATAACTGGACCAGTTTGACAGCTTGTTACGACTTAACGATATCGTTAAGTGGAACAAATGTCAAAAATCTAATCAGTTTTTGCTAAATATTCGTGGTGATTTGTAATTTTTTGCAACCAAACATAAATAATAGGCTGCTTTTGAATGGTCCTGTTTTTTTTATATTAACTTTATTAGCAAATTGTTCCCACAAATTGTTAATTATTTTAATCTCGCATGGTTTGCTCTTCCCCCTTATTACAATAGGACGATTTTCTAAAAATTCCAACAGCATGTCATACTGTGGCCTTGTTGTTTTTGGAAGGCGTTCTTGTTCTACCATTTATAATTATATTAAGTACACTTGAATGTAAACTTTCCTCGCGTTATATTGTACAAATTGCACTTCTGTCAGATGACCCTTGTCCCTGCTTCTGTCATATGTTTTGATGGTATGTTATATAAAGGTTATACTTTGACGGATCTAACGGGACCGAATCCATCTCTTTTTACATTCACTGAAGGTGTATCGTTCCATCTCGCTTCGTGAGAATCAAAACTTACTTCTTTTTTAACATATAATTTTAACAATATCGTTAATGAAGCTTGATAGGGAATCACAGAACAGTTAACAATATAGTTAAATACTATCGTTATTTTAACATAACGGACCATCGTTAAAAATAACATACATGATACGGAATACGGCTGATTATCTCTAGATAGCTCCTAATATCCACATAATAATGCGCCACTTTATTTTTAACTTATACATATTCATACTAAAAACCCTATAAAAATGAATTAACGAAATAAAACTGCATTTTAAATCCTTCTGAAACTTCGAAGTCAGTGTATTTCCATAATACATACCAGTGGAACTACGCAACCAACCATACACGATGGTCCGTGTTTACATGCGGTTGTTCTTGGGACCGACCAAACTATATAATTTTCACAATACATTTCATCAAATTGGGATTCTATTCCGACGACAGTGTAAGACATTTTTCTGCGCGATCGATCTTTTTTGTTTATTTACAGCATCGGTTGTCAGGACGGTAGGTTGTGTTTACTGATTTCTAAGTCTAACACGTTTACTTACCGTTCAGACGTCGGTGGGTAAATTATTTACCGACGTCTTAGCCATACATACATTTCCTAAATCCTAAATAATATATTACTGCATTCATTACACAAAAGGAACAAAAAAAAGAAGATTTATATTTTTTTGATGAACAGAATCGAACAGAACAATTTAAAAAGTGATAAATATCAAACAATTTCACCAAAATGCTAATTATATTTTAAACTGATCGAGTATAAATGTCACTTTTGACATTTCGTTCATTCCGAAGATATTTAAATTATTTCATTCGAAGCTTATTTAGACCAGGGTCGATAATTTTTGAAACAAAAAAAAATAATAGTAGGATGAAACCCATAAGAGAAGGAGGGGAATATGATATAATTGAAGAAAAAAATAAATTACGGGCGATCCGAGTTCGGGAAGTGGGAGGGGGTGAGTTTTTAAGGGTAAAAAATGGTTTATCTCGATTTCTGGCAAAACTACAAGTCCTACGGAAAAAAGTTAAATGGCAAAGTTGTGAGTAATAAAAAGCTCTACAACTTTTGTATTCACAATTTTCACACATAACCTTAAAATTTATGTGAAAAACTCAAATAACCAAGTTTTTGGTTTTTTATTTCCATCTTTTTCAAAAAAAGTATCTTATTTTCGAAATTTCGTGAAAACTTACCTTATTATGTCCCAAATACACTGTAATTTATTTGATTTGAAATACTTTTTTTCTCACCCTATTTTGACTCAATATCAAAAAAGCACCCTAATTTTCAATCGAAAATTCTCGCGTCAAAATATCAGCTTTTTTCAAAAAGTCGGTAGGCTTTTAGTTCGATGAAATCTCTACTTTCTGATAGTCTGAAAAAAAATATACATCTCCATGGAAAATGTTCTAAGAAAATGCAAAAAATGAAAAAAACTCAAATTCGAAGTTTTTTTTTATCACTGTACAATTTCATCGAAAAAATGTGATTGCTGCAATTTTGTCGTGTTAAAAAGTTTATCCACTAAATTCGAATTACATTCATGTCATAGAAAATCTCATAAAATGTGAATATACATGTAAATCGTACTATTGAATTTAGATAGTTCACTTTGAATACATTATAATAATTTTAAAAACGTTAATCTTGACATTTATAAATACACTATCTTGAATTCTAATCACCTATCCGTTAATTTTTGTTTCTTTGATGGCATTTCTTCATCGTTAGACTCGACAAACCTTTCCAACTCTAGTTGAACTTCTAAATCTTCAAGACCATCATGTTATTTCCAATCTGCATTGGTTCTTCATCCACAATTTCATCTGAATCATTTACTTCTTCGTTGGTTTTTTCTTCCATATTGGAGCAATTTTCAGAACCATGACAATTTTTACATAAATTTGTGAATTTTAAACCATGTTTTCGGCAGCCACATTCCAAACTGTTACACCCAGCTTCACAGCGACATCAAATAGCTTTGAGCAATACTTCCGGAATTAAATCCTTTTCTGTAAATTTGGTCATAATGCCACGTTGATATTTCTTCCAGCTTCTATCTGTTGTTGTCAATTCGTTGCCTAACCAAGTTTGAAGCTGATAATATGCTCTGTAACAATTCTGTTCTGCTGCTCCTTCAGTGGGTGAGAGGTTTGCCAAAATGAAGGGTGATTTAATTTTTGCCAATTGATTTTTTTGAAACCTTGATTGACTCAGTGTAATTTTTACATTTATAAATAGACTTGATTAATTGTAATCCATTTTTTAGGTTACGTTACTCTAGTGTATTTCGATTTGCAATTTTTTCGTCTATCAATGTAACATGGAATCTTACGTTTTTTGAGTAATTAAAGTGTTAATTTTAATAAATAGCTCAAAATTGTACATAGTGATTAAAAAAAACGTCGAATTTGAGTTTTTTTGATTTTTTGCATTTTCTGAGAACATTTACCATGGAGATGTATATTTTTTTTCAGACTATCAGAAAGTAGAGATTTCAACGAACAAAAAGCCCACCGACTTTTTGAAAAAAGCTGATATTTTGACGCGAGAATTTTCGATTTAAAATTAGGGTGCTTTTTTGATATTAAGTCAAAATAGGGTGGAAAAAAAGTATATTTCAAATCAAATAAATTACAGTGTATTTGGGACATAATAAGGTAAGTTTCCACAAAATTTCGTAAAAAAAATATATTTTTTTAAAAAGATAAAAATAAAAAACCAAAAACTTGGTTATTTGAGTTTTTCACATAAATTTTGAGGTTATGTGTAAAAATTGTGGATACAAAAGTTGTAGAGCTTTTTTTTACTCACAGCTTTGCCATTCATCTTTTTTTCGTACGACTTGTAGTTTTGCCGGAAATCGAGATAAATCATTTCTTACCCTTAAAAACCCACCCCCGCCCACTTCCCGAACTCGGATCGCCCGTAATTTATTTTTTTCCTCAATTATATCATATTCCCCTCCTTTTCTAATGGGTTTTATCCTACTATTATTTTTTTTCACTTTTTACTGGTTTTGAAGGCTTCGGCACTGGTCTAATTTCAATACGATCGCGCAAAAAATGGTATAAGCATTTCGAACTTTAAGGGTAATATCGGTCTCCAGCAAACATTGCTGTCGACCGGTAAACAACCCTTACCGTTCTTGATACTTAATATACTATAATTACCTAATATACTTACAAGGTGGAAAAAATTATAGAGTGTGGAAAAGGCATAACTAATGCATCTTTATGCATGCAATCCAGAAGGGGTGAGGGCTGAAATGCATCAGAAATAGATTCACGGTTTGCTGATACTGATTTTCGATGGGGTAAAAAGTGATAGATAATTGAAAAGTCTGCAACTTTAGAGTTCAATTCAGTTTTCACTCATAATAACACGAAAGGTTTGTATTTTATTAGGTAAATTTGGGTGGTTTAATGAGAAACTCTTGCCTAGTAAATACCGGGTGCCCCAAGTTATTGTATACAGGATTTATCTCGCTTATTTGACAAGATAATTAATACATGAAAAAACTACATTGAATGGCATTGAAGAACCCACCTTATGACTTATAAAAAAATGTTTTGGAATACAACGATAGCACATACTTAGTATTTTCCTCAATTAATAATAACAAAAGTATCAATATTCCATGAAGTATTAATTTCAACTAAAATACCTCTGATGCAATTCAAAAACCGAACAAAAAATTACAGTCAGAGTTCAAAAAATCTTTTTGCAGAATCCTTGCAAGCTACAAAACGTGTAAAAAGTGTTGTTGTGAATGAGTGTTGTCTGAATGATAGCTGGTGTAACGCTACGACTTCAGGAATGCATTCTTAATAAAATACTTCAACCTAGAGTTGTAACTCTCACGTTGTCAGCAGTGACTACTGTTTTAAAAGCCATCTGAAGTTTGGCCGCAGGAGCTATAAATTTCAGCGGGAATTTTAAATATCAAATTGAGAGAGGATTTTATCTTTTCTAAAAATAAATTGACTTTACCAAAATAACACAAAATGCATCTAGTATTTCGCCAAATCTTGCGTCAACAAAAGTTTGCCAAATATTCCCTTATGTTCAGCTCTGATGCAAGATTACAATTCTAGGTTGAAGTATTTCATGATTTAGATGATGTTAAAAAACACATTCGTTAATCATTTCATAGCGTTACACCAGCTATGATTCAGACGGCCTGCACAAGAAAGCTTTTAACACGTTTCGCAGCTTGCATGGATTCTGCAGGAAATAATTTTGAGCAATTGCAGTAATTTTTCGTTCGTCTTTTGAGTTGCATGGGAGGTATTTTAGTTGAAATTGAAGCTTCATGGAATATTGATGCTATTTTATTATTATTTGAAAAGAAATACCAAGTATGTGCTATCGTTGTATTCCAAATAAAACGACACGCAATTTTCAATGACCATATACAGGGGGTGCATTTTGGAAATAAAAGGTGGGGGGTAGCTACCACAGGGCTGTCAAATGTAAAACATTTTTTTATAAGCTATTAGAAGGGTACTTTAATGCCATTCAATGCAGTATTTTGTTTATCAATTATCTTGTCAAATAAGCGAGATATTGCCTGTATACGATAACTTGGGACACCCGGTATGTAAGAAGAGCTGTAAGCTCCACCTTCAGTGTAGCGTTTTTCAGGTGATACTTTTTCGGGTCGAAATTGCTAAAGAGAACTGTTTAGAATTTGAACAACACAAATTTACCCGGTATCAATACAAACATCGATTGTAATTTAGCAGGAAAATTTAATGTATAAGATATTTAGGAAAATAATAAACGTGCAAACTTTATTCATGAAATCCTTGAAATGAATACATTTTTATTTGAGCTTACAATTTTCAAACACGCCCACAACCACTATTTGAAACTAATTTTACCTAAAAAATAGTTCAATATTTCCCATTATTTTTTTAAGGGGACTTAAGTTTTTTGTATCCCATACAAATTGTTTGATATTTTCCTGATGGGAGAATATACTATGATTCTCAAGATATTTCATTTTCCCTTCCTTATCATAACTCGAACAACAGTCAGAAATATTTGTAGTGGAATTGTAATGGAATTTTTTAGTGCAGCATCTGTTCCCGACCACATATTAAAGTGTAGCTGTCTATGGAAATATCAGAAAATAAGAAAAAAAAAGATCAAGGTGTAACTGGAATATCATCAAATATAAAACACGAAAATAGAAAAATATCAATCACTTGAGTTATGAAATCAAACAATTTTATTTTGTAAAATCTACATTGTAATTAAACATAAAGTGACGCGTTTCGCTAACACAGTAGCTTTTTCAAACGTTGGAGGTATAATGAGAAACTTTCTATTTATACAGTGCCTTAATACTAAATTATACGGAAATTTGACAATAAAATTATAATCTATTTACAAGGAAATGAAAAGAGTTTGTCTAAATATGGAATTAACTAAAGAATTTAACAAGTTTACCTGGAAACTCAACTTGTTAAATTCTTTAGTTAATTCCATATTTAGACAAATTCTTTTCATTTCCTTGTAAATAGATTATAATTTTATTGTTAAATTTCCGTATAATTTAGTATTAAGGCACTGTATAAATAGAAAGTTTCTCATTATACCTCCAACGTTTGAAAAAGCTACTATGTTAGCGAAACGCGTCACTTTATGTTTAATTACAATGTAGATTTTACAAAATAAAATTGTTTGATTTCATAACTTACTATGGATCTACATCAAGTAAAAGCCACATCTATTCAATCAATCACTTACCTAACCTAACTTATATCAACCCAATAAAACTCAACAATGTAATAAACTAGAGAGGGTGAAGCTCTGAAATATCATTTTGTTTATTTTTACTCCAAGAATTGCTATACCGGTGTAAAAAAGCATCGTAAAACCAACCAGTTTTAAACTGGGTATAAATTCTGGTATAACTTTATACCCAGAATAACTATACCTAGTATAAATCTCTCTTGTAAAACCGGCCCTTAGTAGCAAGTTTGTTTCAATCTATTTTATTCATTGTAGGGTATAACACAAATCCAAGATAAACTCTTAATTCTAAGGATGTTTATAATTTCAATTTTTATGATTATAAGTGCAAATAGGTTCATATTTTTACCTATATATTCATGTAATCTATCACAATACTGAACTGATTAGACTTTACGAAAATTAACACTATTTAACAACGCAGCTAAAACTACAACGTCATCACACTACAAACCTAATTTGTGAACCAAGGCTACCTAAACATGAGGTCTATTATAATATTAAGAAAAGGAAAGATTTGAAGCATGTATTTTTGTATGTAACAAATAAACTGAAAAATAGTTTCGCCTCCAGAAAGCTACTGCATAACTGAGTAATATGGGCTATATTTAGCGACCCTCCCAGACCTCGCACGGGTGCAATGTATTATTTATATATAAACGGCTTGACAATTCGGATGACCTTTTTTATGTGTGCTCAG
>CAJUYH010005060.1:0-24579 GCA_910591685.1 Galerucella tenella
ACTATGAATGAATCTGATAATAGTTAAGCCTGGAGGAACTTCAATAACTTATTGTACATCTGCATATAAACTCCATCTACTGAACACTACTCTACTGGTCCAATAATAATGATACTCGTAGCCTAGTTATTGAAGCAACTGTATCGACGACAGCTTGCAGACAACCATATATCTAAAATAGAAAATATTTACAATTAAAACAAAGAAATGCTATTCTAAGGAGAAATAGCCAATTGGCTTTTTTGGAGCTAATAATTTACATATTTCATCCTTGGATGCTATCTTAACATCATAATGAACAAATTTCACAAAATGATTGAAGGTTGTGAATGATTATCAACTGCTTCAATAATCAATATATATTGTAGTTTTTATGCAAGAATGAAAAACTATCAAATTAATATATCAACGTCTATTTCAATCTACCGCCTTTGGATCGAGTGTAATTCCGTAACGATATTATTCATAATGTTTCATAAAGTTTAATTTACGGAGAATTCATTTAATATAAATACATATGCACAAAAATAGTAAAATATAAGCGACAAGCGTCTTTTTTCTCTATGAAGTCGCCACACCACACGGGCACACGCCACTAAAATCCAATATGTCCACAGCACACCCTAGGGAGTTAATTGTTTTTGTTGTGTGACTTTAAAGTCTTTCAATATACATCTTTTTGACTTGAAAAATGTAAATAACTTAATAGAATTATTGTGTCTTTCTACCTTCAGCCACTTAGTAACAATTTAATATTTTCAAGTGATAAGTGAAGAAGAACAAGAAGTTACTAATAACTAGCTGAATGACAAAATTTCATGTAAATTCTCGTTTAGAATCATTAACTTACTTCTGGTCAATTTTTGGAACTTCAGTTCTTTACGTCAGGTTATTTTTGAGCGACCAAGGGTCGCGACGCAAAAGATCTGACCGTTACGCGTTACGTTATGCTACGTTATGTTACGTTGCTTCGTTATGTGCCTTGCTTGCGTGCTTGTGCTCTCTCCTTAGTCTCTCTCGTTTACGAAGCAGCGATTCATATGCTCCGGCCGGGATTCGAACTCGGGTCGTTCGCGTGGAATGCGAGCATTCTACCACTGAACCACCGATGCTATATTAAAATTCTATGCAAAGCTGGTATTCGCAAAGCTGGTGATCTACTTGAATTTGTTCGGATGAATTTTTACTATTATTTCCATAATTTTTTCTGCGCGATTAAGGGATCTAGCACATTTACTTTTCGAAATAGAGGGTGTTGAAATTTTTAAGACTTGAATGTTTTAATTCGATAACTTTAAAATGGATGGATAAATTGATTTTACATTTGGCAGGTTGTTTTTAAATGTAAAAGGGCATATTTTGATAGAAATAGTTGTTTGTGCAACTAGTGTGGATATGATGGCCATATCGCACGAGGACAAAGTTTGAGCACGACGCGCCGTAGGCGGAGTGCTCAATCGTTCAAGTGCGATATGGACAATCCACACGAGTCGAACAGCATATTTTTTCTACGACCCACTTAAGAAAAAATCTAGAAAATAAAAATTTCTATAAACTGTAATAAACTGTAATATAACTTCAAATTGAAAATTTAACAATTCAATTTTATGTTTCCACTAATTTTTTTGTGGTAAACGTACAGTTCTTAAAGAGCATTACACTGTATAGCTCTTTGCCATGTTACATAAAAAAATTGTTTCCAATGATGAGTTCAAAAACGAAGTTAATAAGTTTCTTGTTAATAGCTGTTTTTATAATGTAAGTTATTTTCGTTCCGATTAATTTATTGTAATTCTTATATTTTATATATCATAGTTGTAGATTTGATTTATATTTTATAATTTCTACTTTTTAATGTACCTAATGTGAACATGTACAAATTTAAAGGTAAATAAAGCTATCTATAACTCGAATTTTTATCGACTCACCAGATAGAAGTAGAGTTGGATATGCACATGGTTTCAACTCTCTCTGAAATCCTGTGTTATGAAACTCCTGGTCGAAATGTTGATGGCACACTCTATAATTGTCATAAAGTTGTTTTGGAGTTTTCTCCTTTAAAACAGGATTGTTTATATTCTCCAGCCAAATATTTAATAAGTTGGGATCCTTGGTAAAACGATGCCTCTTACTTGTTTTATCAGTACAACCAGGAACACAACAAGTTCTTTTACGAGATGCCATAGCTTCTATAGATGTAGATGCAGCTTCTACAGATGTAGGTGGATCTTCTACAGATGTAGATGTAGTTTCCAAAGACACTATTGTGGATGATAGTATCCTAACGGTGTCTGAAATCAAATAATTTTATCAACTTACAACAGCTCAGTTATTGAGAAAGTTGTAAAGGAATATTTGAAGCAAAACAGTTATTAACATTTCCATCATTAAGGGCCGGTTTTACAAGAGAAATTTATACTAGGTATAGTTATTCTGGGAATAAAGTTATACCAGAATTTATACCTAGAATAAAACTAGTTGGTTTTACGAAGCTTTTTTACACTGGTACAGCAATTCTTACTCCGAGAATTGCTATACCGGCGTAAAAAAGCATCGTAGAACCAACTAGTTTTAAACTAGGTATATATTCTGGTATAACTTTATTCCCAGAATAACTATACCTAGTATAAATCTCTCTTGTAAAACCGGCCCTAAATGTGTTACATATACGTCCGAGCTAACTATGATATAACGATTTTCTTGAAACAAACAGTTCACGAAATAGTGATCTTGTTGTGCCTTTGCGGGCAAGTTGTACCAAACACCTAAACTCGGTTTAATGATGACTGATGTTAGACTGATGTAATTGTTGATAATAAATACATCAATCAGCCACAGGCTAAACATCAGTTATAATTAAACCGAGTTTAAGTGTTTGATACAACTCGCCCTGCTTAGGTCATCTACATATCACAATATTGCATTACACTGTATAACTCCTTGCCATATTACATAAAAAAATTGTTTCCAATGATAAGTTCAAAAACGAAGTTAATAAGTTTCTTGTTAATAGCTGTTTTTATAATGTAAGTTATTTTCGTTCTGATTAATTTATTGTAATTCTTATATTTTATATATCACAGTTGTAGATTTGATTTATATTTTATAATTTCTACTTTCTAATGTACCTAATGTGAACATGTACAAATTTAAAGGTAAATAAAGCTATCTATAACTCGAATTTTTATCTACTTACCAGATAGAAGTAGAGTTGGATATGCACATGGTTTCAACTCTCTCTGAAATCCTGTGTTATAAAACTCCTGGTCGAAATGTTGATGGCACACTCTATAATTGTCATAAAGTTGTTTTGGAGTTTTCTCCTTTAAAACAGGATTGTTTATATTCTCCAGCCAAATATTTAATAAGTTGGGATCATTGGTGAAACGATGCCTCTTACTTGTTTTATCGGTACAACCAGGAACACAACAAGTTCTTTTACGAGATGCCATAGGTCTTGCTTATATTATATATTATACTAAGTTATATCTACTTTTCAAAAATATCAACAACAACAATTAAATGTTCATAAACTAAAATACTGAACTAGACCACTAAAAATACTAAACTAAATATACAAACTTTAAGTGTAATTAATCAATTAAACGATAATCAACGGAAGCACAGGCGAAACAAATAAACACAATTCAAAAGTTAACAGTTTACGAATAAAAATTAAAATGTTTGTACCTTTCAATAATTGACAGTTCACGTCACAGTTCACGTGACGTTCTTTCCGATTGGGCGATTCTGCAACGTCTCCAAACGTCACGCTACAGCTCTCAAGTGGGTGGTGGGTGGTGGGTGGTCTCGATATAACTTGGATCATAGAGTAATAAATATTTTTTACTCTATGACTTGGATACAAAATGTAAAGGGGTGTGCTGTGAATATGTCATAATAGCTGCGTTCCTTTTGGCCTAAATCATAGAGATAATATGTTGTCTATGGTTTGAATCTACATCCATAGAAGACAATTTCCACTATTGTAGATCATAGAAGACTACGGTCACAGATAACTATAATATAGAAAGGTTAATCAATACAAATATTGTTCTATGCTTCCATCTACTGGCCTAGAAAAATATCTCTCTGATAGGTATGCAACTAAACATGCACTAATGCCTGGGGCCCGGTCTTTCCAAGTCTGAATAAAGTTATAATAGTATAATATATTATTAAACGAGCAATTAGCCATTATTCACGCTGGGTGACGTTTGCGTCCCGAGCCGCAGGCGAGGTGCGCATGTCACCCGAGTGAATATTGGCCATAAATTGCGAGTAGAATACTATAATTTTAAATAAAAGTCAACCAACCTACTGTTCATGATGTTATAATATGTAGACATAATATAGTTATCTTTCGATTTTTCTGGCAGCAGTCCTATAGTCGTTAATTTCTCCGCTTTTTGGAACTTTAGTTCTTTACGCCATGTTATGTTTGAGCGACCAGGAGTCGCGACGCAAAAGATCTGACCGTTACCCGTTACGTTATGCTTCGTTATGTGCCTTGCTTTTGCGTGCTTGTGCCTCCTTAGTCTCTCTCTAGTTTACGAAGCAGCGATTCATAATAATAAACATGCTCCTGCCCGGATTCGAACCCGGGCCTCCCGCGTGCAATGCGAGCATTCTAACCACTGAACCACCGATGCTATATTGAAATTCTATGCAAAGCTGGTATTCGCAGTGCTAGTGATCTACTTGAATTTGTTCGGATAAATTTTTATTTCCATAATTTTTTTTGCGCGATTAAGGGGTCTAGCTACTTTTCGAAATACAGGGTGTTGAAATTTTGAAAACTTGAATGTCTTAATTCGATAACTTTAAAATTGATGGATAAATTGATTTGACATTTGGCAGGTAGTTTTTAAATGTAAAAGGACATATTTTTAAAGAAATTGTAGTTTGTGCAACTAGTGTGGATATGATGGCCATATCGCACGAGGACGAAGATGGAGCTCGACGCCGTAGGCGGAGTGCTCAATCGTTCAAGTGCGATATGGACAATCCACACGAGTCGAGCAGCATATTTTTTCTACGACCCACTTAGGAAAAAATCTAGAAAATAAAAATTTCTATAAACTGTAATATAACTTCAAATTAAAAATTTAACAATTCAATTTTATGTTTCCACTAATTTTGTGGTAAACGAATGTCCAATTTGTATAATGCTACGGTTTCCTTTTTTAAATATACGATGCTGTTATAAGTAGATGCTGCCAGTCGGACTCCCTCATGGAGGGTACCGTACCATTATCTATAATAATGAATATTCTGCTAAATATTCCAAACGTCTACCTATTGTCGTTATTAATATCAAGCAGAATGATTATTTAAAAATAAAATTAACAATAAAAAAAAAATTCTCGCGGGGAATCGAACCCGGGTCTACCGCGTGAGAGTCTGGTGTGCTTACTACTCAACCACCAAAGAATATGCAAATTGTTTATCTATAACGTCAGATGTATTACATAACTTTTGCTTAAAAGGAACTAAAGTTCCTACCGTGCGTCCCGCGACACGTTCTACCTTTTTTTATTTCAGTTGGTGTACAAGAACGTTCATTTCTACTATCCGAATTCAATGAATTCATCGTGGCAGTAATATAGCAATTACTAACGTCAAAATTAAATAATTTGACATATATAGAGATGGGCGATACTGTGTAAAGTATCAATACAACGTACCGTTATAAATATATTGTTTTGAAATAATGAATATTAGAAAATATCGTTATAAAAAGTATCAATACTAAAAATTTCGATATTTTATCGATTCGATATATATTTCAGTAACAAATTTCCTGAACAAAATACACAGATTTAATAGTTTATTTCATATTGTACCCCCCCCATCTCTAGTTACCTATGTAACGAAATGTTTTGAGTGTTGAATTGTCATGGCATGAATTATAAGTCATAATACACTCCAGTGTATTATGAACCATAATTCACTCTATAAGATATATGGGTACCATATACCTTTTGTTAGGAGGTAAAATATCGACTTATTATTAGGTGGTCGTGGACAAATAATATATATTCATCAAATAAGCACTAGATTCGTCTTTCCATTATTGGATAATTTATATTCGCAAAAAATATAGAATTATTATCGGAATTGGGAAAAGTAGAATTCGATAGATGGCGCTCTGAAATGTCAATGTCATCTTAGCAACGAGTAAAACAAATCAGCTCAGCCGTATAAGCCCTTTGATATTTAAGTGGTTTTATTTTGCTGTTTTAGTTAATTTCAGTGTGTGTTTTGTAAAACTTGCTTTTTCTTTGATTGTGCTTTAGTATGTTGTGTTGTTAAACTGAATTTTAACTCAAAATATTTTTATTTTTGGAGTAATAGGTATGGTTGATATTTGTGAAAAGTACAACAAGCGTTCAATTAACTGTTTAGTTTTAGGCCTGATTTCGTGTTTTTATTTTATTTTTGTTATAATTATATCTACAAAAGTTGCAGGGAAGGTAGGTTTGTATTGAGTGAAAAGTACAACAAGCGTTCAATTAACTGTTTAGTTTCAGGTCTGATTTCGTGTTTTCATTTTATTTTTGATATAATTATATCTACAAAAGTTGCAGGGAAGGTAGGTTTGTATTGAGTAATATTTTAAATCTTTAATACCGACTTATTTTCTTTTTGATCTGCAATGAAAACAAAAAATAGAATAACATAACCTCTTCCATTATATCTCTGATTATATAAGAATATTACCTCAGAATTGATGACAGTTGAGTTGAATAGAAACCCAGACAGCACAGGATATCCTTAGGATATCCTAAGGACGTCCTAAATTGGTCCCAACGTCCCAGACCTAATTTGTACGTACTAGGGACGTTCTAATTTGTACGTATTAGGGACGTTCTAATTTTTACGTCCTGGGGACGCACAAACTAGAATTAAAAATTGGAAAATAATACACATCGTTATTAGAAACCACAATTATTTACAATTTTTAGGTATATAATAACCAAAAACCAAAAAATACATAATCACCCCATTCTATTTTTTTCAATTCAGCACATTTATTTCTATTCATTAAATGCGCATGCGTGACAGCACATTCGCCATTTCGGCTCCCACCATCTCAGTCGCCACTTTGGTTGTGTTTCGTTACTGTGTGTGTAATATAATTAGAGACAAGAGTACAAATTATTATATTTGGTATAGTTAAGTGTTTTGATATTTAATATATTGTGTTGTTAAACCCAGTGGTACATATTTCGCGTAAGTTTGAATGAAATATGATCATTTTATCCCATTCATTAACATGGCATTCATGAAAAAATACTATTGCGTGCCAAGAGACTTAAAGTTGCCGTATACCGGCGGGGTCGGCATTCTGTGCTGAAGAAAACCACCGTTGGTAGTGATGCATCTCATCGACAAATTATTTTAAATGGCCCCATGGAAGATGCAACAGGGTATAACCTCAATTCTGATTTTCCTACAAAAATTGAACTAATTAGGCATTCCAAATCACGTGACCCAATATGGCGTCTGCGGGCAAACAACTGTCTTAAGTGTCATAAGAAAGCACTTAGTACGTGGTGAATAAATTGTTTAAGCGGCATTATCTCCAAAGTTGTGTGAATTTGTGATTGTTGATAGACTTTTTAAGATGCAAAGTGATTATTTAAAGACATTATTGTTGCAAAATCCAGATATTGGCAAGAGGTAAGCTGAAAATCCAATTTGTTTGTTACCTATATGTGAAATGAAATATTTGTTTACAGATATCAAATGAAGCTAACAAATCTGTGGCTTAAAACCGCTAGCACTGAAAAAAATTTTACAGCATCCCTGTTGGAACGACTTCCACAACCAACCAGAAGGCACGTAGTTGGCATTTTTTTGTATTAAAATGTAATAATACCACTATAAGTCCTAAATAATATAAAAAGGCACAAAAACAACAATCCCACAAAATTTAAATAAACTTTTCAACAGCACAATAATATAACACCAACAAACTATTTGCCCCCAGCCGCCATATTGAATTTATTTTGACAGGTCATTGGAATGCCTAATATATGTGGAAGGCTTAGAAAATTTTGAAAATTATTCTGTTCTGGTCCTTATATATGAATGTATAACAATTTTAATAAATGTATATAGACACATTATGGTATATTCATTCTCAATAATTTTTCCTGTGTCCTTTAAAAAGATCCTACGAAGGTCCATTAAAAAAAATTAGGGGACGTACTTGAATGTTCTTATTAGGACTTCCCAGGGACGTATGGTTTAGTAACAAAAGATGTCCTCAGGACAACCTGAGGACGGCTACGGTTCTGGAACGGACGTACCTGGGACATCGAATGTCTATGACTATAACAAGAAATAGTCACTGATATAATACAAAAGCAATGCAAAAGGAATTATTTTACTCGTTGCGACCCAATTGGGCGAAGTAGAATTCAATGAGACCTCTGGCGGAAAAAATTGTAACTGTCGCAACGAGTAAAATAATTCGTTTTGCATTGTTTTTGTATTATATGCAAAGCAACGTAATAACCGTAAATTCGTACTTTATTTGTTCAATTTTGTGTCAGTGACAAGTTTAAAACTGTGTTTTTCTATTTAACTCAACTGTCATCAATTCTGAGGTAATATTCTTATATAATCAGAGATATAATGGAAGAGGTTATGTTATTCTATTTTTTGTTTTCATTGCAGATCAAAGAAAAAATAAGTCGGCATTAAAGATTTACAATATTACTCAATTCAAACGTGTACCTTCCCTGCAACTTTTGTAGATATAATTATATCAAAAATAAAATAAAAACACGAAATCAGACCTAAAACTGAACTGTTAATTGAACGATTGTTGTACTTTTCACTCAATACAAACCTACCTTCCCTGCAACTGTTGTAGATATAATATATCAACAATTAAATAAAAACACGAAATCATACCTAAAACTAGACAGTTAATTGAACGCTTATTGTACTTTTCACAAATATCAACCATACCTATTACTCCAATAATAAAAATATAAGGAGTCGAAATTTAGTTCAACAACACAAAATACTAAGGCACAATAAAAAAAAAGCAAAAGTTTTACAAAACACACACTGAAAATAACTAAAACAGCAAAATAAAACCACTTAAATATCAAAGGGCTTATTCGGCAGCAGATTTGTTTTCCTCGTTGCTAAGATGACATTGACATTTCAGAGCGCCATCTATCGAATTCTACTTTTCCCAATAAAATTGATCGGGTTTTGAATAACAACCGGCTGATGCCGATTAACTACGAATTGAGTTTTTCTCTTTTTAAAGTGTTGGCGATTCTAACCTAGTTTAAATAAAAACTGTAACATTTTTTTTAAATGGATATTTTTAATGATTACGTAAAATTGTAGATTTTGTAAACCCAGAACGTCACTCATATACCGTTGGAGAACGTATTGACCACTTTGAAAGATGGGATGATAAAGAATTCTTACGCCGTTTTCGATTATCTAAAGAAACTGTGATTAGCTTATTGGAGGAGAGCTTACTTTCGTTGATAATTCACAATTTCAGCAATTATTTAAATTCCCAGGATCACATATGCATCCCTGGTATGGTGGCCAAAAATCAGACAATCCTCTGCTATGCTAAAACTAAGCAAAGTCCAAAGACTTGCATGCATTGGCATTACAGGGGCAATGAGGACTACTCCTACAGCGGCGCTGGATACAATGCTAGACCTTCCTCCGCTACATTGTGTCATAATGTGCGAAGCAAGGGCAGCACTAACCCAACTGGAAAAAGCATCAGACCATGACGTGGCACTTGGGAGAGGACACACAGAGATAAGTCATGTGGATGACGACATCTTCCAAATGCAGACCAAATGATCACCAGATATATCTTTTGCAAGAGCTTCGAGATTCTCATCAAAGATCGAAAGGAGCTTGAGGAAGAGAACGCATCACCACTTAGTAGAGCGAATGAACTGATCTGGCATACAGACGGATCAAAAAAATGAGCTCGGCACTGGAGCGGGCATATACAGCAAGTCGAGCAAATATGAAGAAATCGTCTCGCAAGGATACGCCTCGGTATTTCAAGCAGAGGTCTATGCAATACTTGCATGTACAAGGGCAAATAATATGAGAGCCTACAACAACAGGCAGATCAGGATCTACAGTGACAGTAAAGCACTTCAGAGCTATAGGGTGACATCTCGGCTAGTATGGGAATGCGGCGATGAACTTAAAAGACTGTCGACTCGGAACAGTGTAATGGCCCCCATTCACTAACAGGTCGCCTGCAGGCCGTGAACTGACGTCCATGTCGACAGGTAACGGCCGATTGAGGCCACACATTATTCAGTCCGATTTTGAAGTAAAATCTTCAGGCATCGGCCCTACAGGTCGTGGCCTGAAGGCGATCTCAAATTTCTCTACACACTGGTGTTGTAGTTGATCCAGAGGTCGAAAGTGCTCTCCGAGAAAATGAATTCCTTAAGGAAACACAGAAAATTGGCTGCTTTATTAATACTTTTGTTATTAATGGAAAAACCAGTTAGACAGAGAAAACGATTTTGGATAAAATAAAATATAATAGATTATTTTTTGACCTTATTTGCCATAAGCAGGGATTAGCTCTATAAATATTTATTAATCCTGTTATAAAGTCAGGCTGACTACACATAGTTTCGCTCATGTTTATAATTATTAGTAAAATGACCAAGCCCAAAAATATGTTGATCTGCAGACCAAATTTTCAACTACGCATGGCCCCCATTCACTAACAGGTCGCCTGCAGGCCGTGAACTGACGTCCATGTCGACAGGTAACGGCCGATTGAGGCCACAAATTATTCAGTCTGATTTTAAGGTAAAATCTTCAGGCATCGGCATTACAGGTCGTGGCCTGAAGGCGATCTCAAATTTCTCTACACACTGTAGTTGTAGTTGATCCAGAGGTCGAAAGTGCTCTCCGAGAAAATGAATTCCTTAAGGAAACACAGAAAATTGGCTGCTTTATTAGAAAATGATTTTGGTTAAAAGATTGGCTTCAGCAAAGAGAAAAATTGTCTCAGTTAGCCTTATTAAAAATCTGCGACAATCTAATACATACTTTTTAAAAAAATTATCTTCGTATGGATAATAAGACTTTTGAAAAACTATTAAAACTCGTAGTTTCGCTCATGTTTATAATTATTAGTAAAATGACCAAGCCAAAAAATATGTTGATCTGCAGACCAAATTTTCAACTGCGCTAAAGATCACGCCTTCGGGCCGAGACTGACGATGAATCGCCACACACAGTGAGGTTTCGTAGGACTGCAGGTCCTAACCTGTCGTCGGCCGGCGTGTGTATGGAGAAAATTGCCCTCAAGGCAAGCTACCTCAAGGCGACGGCCTGCAGGCGACCTGTTAGTGAATGTGTACCATAAAGATCACGCCTTCAGGCCGAGACTGACGATGAATCGCCACACACAGTGATGTTATGGTACCCATTCACTAACAGGTCGCCTGCAGGCCGTCGCCTTGAGGACACACGCCGGCCGACGACAGGTTGGGACCTGCAGTTCTACGAAACCTCACTGTGTGTGGCGATTCATCGTCAGTCTCGGCCCGAAGGCGTGATCTTTAGCGCAGTTGAAAATTTGGTCTGCAGATCAACATAGTGAGACAATTTTTCTCTTTGCTGAAGCCAATCTTTTACCCAAAATCGTTTTCTCTGTCTAACTGGTTTTTCCATTGATAACAAAAGTATTAATAAAGTAGCCAATTTTCTGTGTTTCCTTAAGGAATTCATTTTCTCGGAGATCACTTTCGACCTCTGGATCAACTACAACTCAGTGTGTAGAGAAATTTGAGATCGCTTTCAGGCCACGACCTGTAGGGCCGATGCCTGAAGATTTTACCTTAAAATCGGACTGAATAATGTGTGGCCTCAATCGGCCGTTACCTGTCGACATGGACGCCAGTTCACGGCCTGCAGGCGACCTGTTAGTGAATGGGGGCCATTTCACTGGAGTGGGTCCCAGGTCACAAAGGAATCGCAGGCAATGAAAAAGCTGACGAATTCACAAGAGCAGGATCGTCAACTCTGATGAACGGACCCGAACCTGCTGTGGGCATCCCCAGATGCTTAACGAGGTCATGGTTAAAAGGGTGGGTGAAATAACAACACACTAAACACTGGAAGAATACGCCCAGGCAAATACCTGAGAAGAAATTCATAAAAGAACCATCAGAAAAAGTAGCGAAAGAACTGCTCTCAATGAGCAGGAACCAACTACGCACCATAACGGAGCTACTTACGGGACACTTTCCCACAAAAGAGCACCTAAACAAAATAGGGCTGTATAACAAAGACCTAGCATGCAGAAGATGCAAGAAGGATACCGAAACAGCTCTGCATATACTATGCAACTGTGAGTCGCTGGACCACAGAATGCAGAAACTGTATGGCAGAACCCAAATGACTCCAGAAGACTTCTACAACCAACCAGCAAAGAGCCTGTATGAGCTAATACAGGGAACGGAATGGCTGAATAGGTTGTAGTCAGAACACTAGGAGTATCCACAATAAGCCCAGGAGGCTGAGATGGTGCCGGCGAAGAGACGGCTCCTTTTGAAAAAAATATATATACATGAAATCATGATTTCAGTGCTGTCAAGCAGGTGACAGCTAACCTAAAATCTATTTTGCAGCTTACAACGCGTCCGCGAAACAACAATTGTCTATCATTTTCCATTATATACACATTGTGCATGAAACTATCTTTCTCTACACATATAATGAAGTTAGTTATTGTAATTTCATTGCAGCCAACGTTGAAATAATTATTTTTGTCATAATAATTTACCGAATAATAAATCAATGGTTAAAGTTAGTTTGAGAAATTTACACTTTATTTGTTGAATAAGAATTCCTAATAAATTTATTTTCCAGTTAGTTATTGTCCATTTTATTCGTTCTTGAAAAGACCGGGCCTAGGTTGTACAATTATTGATTTTAATTTAGAATAAATGTTTTATGACTCCAAGTAGGTACTAATAGTTGAAGCTATTAATTTGTTATAACAGTTACATTAACAATATTTAAAGACGCAAGTAAAATTCAATCATTGGTGGAAGCACAAAAAACAAAAAGACCATTTTATATTTTAGATTTATCAATGATAGATTTTGGATGAATTCAACAAATTAAAGTACAAAATTATATTCTAGTATGAGATGTATTTTTCATTAAACAAACTTCATTCGCTTAGGTCCATTGTTATTTATACTTTAGAATTATGTTAAAATAACAATTATAATGTACCTATACTTACAGTCGCATCTTAGCAAAACACGCAGTTCCTCCAACGCATGGTCCTAATATTTTCATATTCCAACAAAATAAACTTGATGACATACTGTTGTTGTTCCTTCCTTCACTTCCTTCACTTTCCTGAAAAAAAAAACAAATTTAAAAATTATTATTACACTGAAATGGGTACTTGAACTTATAAATAAAACTAACTAAGCTCACCAAATCCTGTTCTGATAAGAACATTAAAAGTAAGAAACGGAGGGAGTTAGAGAGAAAAAAGGAAGAGCTAAATTGTCATATTTTCTGTTTCACACCTCTTCCTTATGTTTCTCGGATAGTCCTCGTATATATACAACGGGCAACGCTGGGTTTCGCTACTCGAACATAATAAATACCTTAAGATGACCCTTGGGGTCTTAATCCAGATAGCCGCTTATTAAAAGTTACACACCTTTTTGATTTACGGTTTTGTAAGTAAATCCGTTTATTCGAAACAAATTATTAGTAGACCTTCGGTGAAGTGTTCGTTAAAACGTTCTGCTTGAGATAACGTAATGTCAATTTTAAATTAACCCAATTTCCTTAGTGAAATCCATTTAAGAGAACGTCAATTTCACCCTAGATAAAATCGCATACCCATTAAAATCGAGCCTCAAGACACTCGAATACAACCAACAATTGCATTCAGCATGAACGAATGTATCGAAATAAATAAAAACTAGATTTGTTTTGTAATCGTATGTTTGAATAACATCTCTTGCGGGCCTTCTAGAATAATATAGTTCCTGGTTGATTGTACCAAACATAAACAATCGTAAAGAGGCATTAATGAAAAATGCTGTCATACATGGGCGTAGCCAGCGAAGGGCAGGAAGGGGCAACTGCCCCCCCTGGAAGAAAAAATAAATTAAATAATTTTAAAATTTTGATAAACAAAAAATTCCATTGCTCCAGCCACAGCACAAATCTTGTGGTCAATTATACTAGCAAGCTACCAAAAATAAGAAACACAATTGCAATGGTTAAAGACACATTAACCTTCGTGAATCGCCAGCCCTAGGGAAATCGGTTCCAAATATTTTAAGGCTCTGTGAGACCAGATGGTCGGAAAAATATGAGCATACAAAAATTTTCAAAAAGCTTATATTATTAAAATATGCTTACCAATTGCACTGTGCAGTTACTAAACCAATGTTCATCTTAGGCTTAAACATAATTGCAAGATACACTGCAATTTTGGAACCCGTTGTAAATGTTTTACAAGATAAAAGTATGGCTTTGGTTATATGGTGAAGAAACATAATTATATTGATGATATTATAGATGTAATCAAAGAAGATCGACAAGATATCGAAAATATTTCTTATGATTTGTTTAAAAAATCACATGATATCGCAGAGAAAGAAGGGGATGAGTTGTCAGTACCACGAGTCACTCAAAAGCAAGTACACAGAAGTAATCCACCATCTGAGTCTGCAATTGAATACTGGAATCGGTCAATAATCATCCCCTATCTTGATTCTTCAACTTCGTCTTTGGATGCTAGATTCTCCAACGAAAATACACATGCTTTTGCTTTAACTTATCTTCATCCTTCAAGAATGCTCAAAATGGATTCAAAAGATTCCAAAAATAATGTAGAATCTTTCATGGAATTTTATAAGTTGGGTGATGTCTGCAGAATTATAGATTTGTCGTACAATATGAGGAAGAAAAAGAATTTAGCAGAAGACAAATTGAAGGATATTGAAGTGGCTGCACCTTTGGAGGAAGTGTCTGCTGATTTGATACATATGTTTAGTGACCTTTGAGCCCGCACGATAAGAGCGCTTTTGACTATAGTAAATATTAAGCTTTGTGACAGAATCGATTAAACAAAAATAGCAAATCAACATATATGTCAAAAAGCAGTTAAATTAATTTAAAATGACAGGATGAAATGTTCGAATATCACGCAAGCTTAAATAATTTCCGGAAATTTTCTTTCGAGCATGAATATTTTAAGAACATTTCCGGAAATAATTTAAGCTCTTGTGATGTTATAAGTGAAAATTCGTTAAGAAGATTGTGAGTACAAGTTAGTATTCATTTGAGAGATCATTTAATCTCTCCGGCTGAATATACTTCCAAAACAAAATAAGCTTTTTGACAATAATACAACAAGTGTGTTAATGATTATCGAAATACACATTTCTCCGATTTTGAGAAACAAATTGTTGTTTGGAAACAGCACGAGCGCGTATAAGCGCGAGTTCTTAGTGCGAGTTCTTAGTGCGTATTTGTATTGTATTGAGTACTCAATACAAAATACGCACCTTCGATTGGTTTAAATATGAGGATTGATATCTGAAAACACCATGTTTTCGATTTTGTATTTCGGCACCTGATTGGATACATGCAATTTTCCTATCTGTGTGTTTCGCGTTGTCTTTAGATGTTTTATTCGATATTAAAAATCTAGTGACTGACAGAGAATGTCAAATTATTAAAGAAACGTCAGAATCATTGTATCAAGAAATAATCTTGACAAATACAACCCGTAATAATAATAATAATAATAATAACGTTTATTTGCAAAGAAAAAAGTTACAAGATAACAACAACAAATATACAAATAAACAACATAAACCCACAATAGTCCTAAAACTGTCCGTGGGAAAAATATTGTAAGATATTATCAGTAGTAATACCCCTAGGGTCTTGATAATACCGAGATAATTTTGGCATAGAGAATGCTGAAAGCGTGTTGCTTGATAATAGCCCAAGGCCGCAGGCCGAGGGCTATTATCTTTGAGCAACACGCTTGAAGGATTCTCTACTACAAAATTTTGAGTATTTATCAAGACCCGAGGAGTATTCGATAAGATAATTTTTTACTTTGTAGATATCAAAAATTTTATTGTCAATCTGACATTTAACAATTTTCAATACAAACTTTATTAGTTTTAATCAAATATTATTCATTTTTATTCAAAACTAAAGTTGTGAAAAGTTCAAATGGTGAATTAATTGAATAGTTAGATGCAATACCAAATCTTCCCGACATTTTTAATCCAGTTGTCAGTTTGACGTTTAATTAATTTTTAATAAAAAATAAACACCAAACTGAAAACACCACATGTAGGGTATTATCAGTAGTAATACCCCTAGGGTCTTGATAATACCGAGATAATTTTGTCATAGAGAATGCTGAAAGCGTGTTGCTTGATAATAGCCCAAGGCCGCAGGCCGAGGGCTATTATTTTTAAGCAACAAGCTTGAAGGATTCTCTACGACAAAATTTTGAGAATTTATCAAGACCCGAGGAGTATTCGATAAGATAATTTTTTACTTTGTATCTTTCAAAAAATTGATTGCCAATCTGATGTTTAATAATTTTCAATACAAACTTTATCAATTTTAATCAAATAGTATTAATTTTACTTTAAAACTATAGTTGTGAAAAGTACAATTGGTAAATTAATTGAATCGTTAGATGCAATACCTAATCTTCGCGACATTTTTAATCCAGTTGTCAGTTTGACGTTTAATTAATGTTTAATAAAAAGTAAACACCAAACTGAAAACACCACATGTAGAGTATTATCGCTGTAATACAGCGGTGATTGGATGAAATTTGCCACATGACTTGAAATTAAGTAATTTGATTGGTTACTATATCCAGTAAAAAATTATCGCTGTAATACAGCGGTGATTGGATGAAATTTGACACATGACTTGAAATTAAGTAATTTGATTGGTTACTATATTCAGTAAAAAATTATCATATCAACATTTAGCTAACAAACAAAATAGATAAAAACAAAGAAAAATATTGGGTATACATTTAAACGCACCAAATCATTTGGAAAATAAAAGATATCATTTCATTTCTATCCGGAATTCATCACGCGGAATATTGACTAAATGACTTTTCAGAAGGAATTTAAATCGACCAAAATATGTTGTAGTTGTTATTTCTAGTGGGAGAATATTAAAAACTCTAGGGGCCAGGTATGAATGACTTTTCTGTCCTATACTCTTAGCAGCAAAAGAAGTTTTAAATTTTTGTGCACTGTACCGGGTTGGGTACAAATGGTCAATATTTTGCAAAGTTTTTCTATTTTTAAATTGATTTACACAAAGAGAAAAAAAGAATAATTGTCTTATATCTAATAGTTTAGCCTTTAAATATAGCTGATCAGAAGAAAAAGTTCTTGTTTTACCTAACAATATTTTTAGTATATATTTTTGAATTATCTCTAATTTATGAAGATGTGTGGGTAATGCACTGCCCCAAGCTAGAATGCCGTAACTTAATCTAGATTCTACCAACGCGAAGTACAATATCTTTAAATGGTTTATATCCAAAATAGGTTTTATATTTTTGAAACGATAAATTAGTGTTCTTAATGTCTTGACCAACTCATTAATATGAAGGTTCCAACGAATTTAATTAACGTATTTAATAAGTAACTCTTCACTTTTTATACCGTTAACCTCTACACTTTGCTTCCTTTCGAGGAGATAACTAGTTTTTTTTTTCCCTTCGGAGCCGTCCTTTCGCCGGTACCACCTCAGCCTCCTGGGCTTATTGTGGATACTCCTAGTGTTCTGACTACAACCTATTCAGCCAATCCGTTCCCTGTATTAGCTCATACAGGTTCTTAGCTGGTTGATTGTAGAAGTCTTCTGGAGTCATTTGGGTTCTACCATAAAGTTTCTGCCTTCTGTGGTCCAGCGACTCACAGTTGCATAGTATATGCAGAGCTGTTTCGGTATCCTTTTTGCATCTTCTTCATGTAAGGTCTCCGTTGTACAGCCCTATTTTGTTTAGGTGCTCCTTTGTGGGAAACTGTCCCGTAAGTAGCCCCGTAGTGGTGCGCAGTTTGTTCCTGCTCATTGAGAGCAGTTCTTTCGCTACTTTTTCTGATGGTTCTTTTATGAATTTCTTCCCATGTATTTGCCCAGTCGTATTCTTCCAGTATTTCTTGTGTTGTTCTTTCAACCACCCTTTTAACCATGACCTGGTTAAGCATCTGGGGATGCCCACAGCAGGTTCGGGTCCGTTCATCAGAGTTGACGATCCTACTCTTGCGAGTTCGTCAGCTTTTTCATTGCCTGCGATTCCTTTATGACCTGGTACCCACTCCAGTGTTACACTGTTCCGAGTCGCCAGTCTTCTAAGTTCTTCGCCGCATTCCCATACTAGCCGAGATGTCACCCTATAGCTCTGAAGTGCTTTAAGGCGGCTTGGCTGTCGCTGTAGATCCTGATCTGCCTGTTGTTGTAGGCTCTCATACTGTTAGCCCTTGCACACGCAAGTATTGCATAAACCTCTGCTTGGAATACAGAGGCGTATTTTCCTAGCGAGACGATTCCTTCATATTTGCTCGTCTTGCTGTATATGCCCGCTCCGGTGCCGAGTTCATTTTTAGATCCGTCTGTATACCAGATCAGTTCATTCGCTCTACTAAGTGGTGGTGCGTTCTCTTCCTCAAGCTCCTTTCGATCTTTGATGACAATCTCGAAGTTCTTGCGAAAGATATATTTGGTAGTCATTTGGTCTGTTGGCATTTTGAAAATGTCATCACCCACCTGCCTTATCTCTGTGTGTCCTC
This sequence comes from Galerucella tenella, assembly GCA_910591685.1. Taxonomy (NCBI): domain Eukaryota; kingdom Metazoa; phylum Arthropoda; class Insecta; order Coleoptera; family Chrysomelidae; genus Galerucella; species Galerucella tenella. Next base: position 18,876 of record CAJUYH010005060.1, read on the forward strand.
TCCCATGTGCCAGATAACTAGTTAGAAAATCTAAGATTTTTCCTCTAAAACCAATCTCTTCTAGCGTCTCTAATAATTTTTCATGACTCACCGAGTCAAAAGCTTTAATCAAGTCTGAGAATACACATAAAGTAGATTTACTAGTATCTAATGCTTGATATATTTTTGATATAAGTGTAGAAATAGCGTCTTGAGTAGAAGTTTTAGTTTTAAAGCCGAATTGCATGTGTGATATTAAGTTGAATTTTTTTGTATATGTGTCAAATCTGGTTTTTAAAATCTTTTCAAAAATTTTCGTGAAGTTACTAATCAAGGATATCGGTCTATAGTTATTTATATTTGTCCTGTCACCACTTTTAAAAAGAGGTTTGACTGTAGCACATTTGAAGGCATTTGGGCACATACTGGTTTGAAATATTTTATTTATTAGAAAGGTGAGAGGCTCATAAATATGGTATGCTATTTCTTTTATAAGTTCTGCCTTTATTCCATCATTGCCGGGTGCTTTATTATTTTTTAGGCTCGCTATAGTTTCTAAAACTTCGGGTTTATTAGTTGGTAGCAAAAAGAACGAACATGCGGTGGGACATTTCTCTTCTACATAATTTGGTTTTTTAATATTATTTGCTAGCTTGGGCCATATTTCAGTAAAAAACGAATTGAATAAAGTGAAATAATCCATTTAATTAATTAATTAATTCGCAAGTTTCATAAATCTAAAGAATCAACAAGTTGTGACGGAATAGTTAACTGCGATACCCTAATAAACTGAATATCTTCCACATTCTCTTTATTCGCGATTAAACAATTTTAAACAAAAAAAAATAACAATCTCGAAGCTAGCGAAACACTAAGCTAAAGTAACATGTATGGAAATAAGATGAATGTTTCCAATTAATGTTGTATCTACACTGTTTTTTTAAAGAATATATATATATATATATATATATATATATATAGTGTGGAAGAACCAAAATAAAATATAAATTGTAAATAAAATGATTTTTATTTAATAATTTTAGATGTCTAACAAAACATACAGGATGCGTATTTTGTCAAAATAAAGAAAATTTATACAATTACAACAAAGAACTAAATAGAATAAAACAAATATCATTTAATAATAATTACGATCCAAATTTAATAGACAATATCATAAATAAAAAGACACTCACTAAAACACACTCTAGAACAAGTAATTCCTTTCGATAAAAACAAAAAATTCAATTTAAAACCTTAACATACTTTGGAATACCATCCTTAAAAATCAAATCATTTTTAGAAACTTTATAGAGTCGAATATTTGCTTCAAAATTGATAACAATTTATCCAAATTCATTAAAAACAACAAATATAAATCTTCAAAATTAAACAAATCAGAAATTTATAAATTAAAATGTGGTAATGACAACTGTGATAAAATTTATATAGGTAGAAATTAGAATTTTTAAATTAGAATTTCAGAACAACGTAGTTATGATAACCAAAAATCAGATACCAACTAATCAAATCATTTATTAGCAAACCAAAAACACACTTTCGATTCAAATTTTGAAATTTTGCATATAGAACCAAAATCCCTTAAATTAAATCTTTTAGAAGCTCTTGAGGTAAATGAAAACAAATATTTAGATAATCTTCTTAACGACAAAATAGATATCAACAATTTTCCCTTATTAAACCTTATTACCTAGAAAGGTTCTGGTAAGATTGTTGGGAATGAATTTCCAGGTGAACTTGTTAAATACTTTAGTTAATCCCATATTTAGACACTTTTGCTTCTTATTTCCGTATAAATAGATAATATTATTGTCAATATCCGTAAAATTGAGTATTAAGGCACTGTATAAATTAAAAACTCTTCATTATACCTCCGTTCGTTTGAGAAAGCTACTAACAGTGTTAGCGAAACGCGTCACAACTTTTAGTAATATAATGTAGATTTTAACAAATTAAATTGTTTTATTTCATCATTTAAAATTTATACCATGCCAAATTTGTTAAATAAGATCATTTAGACAAAGTGATCTAATAAATGGAAAACAAACCTGGTGGAGTACATAACATGGATACTTAAACTATTTAATTACATGAGAAGATATTGAATTTTATCTACCGGCTGTCCCAATAAGAATGGCTCTCTGTCATTTATCAGAAACCGTTCACAGTATAGCCAAAAGCGCTCATATCGTGCGGGTTCAAAGGTCACTAACCATATGTATCAAATCAGAAGACACAGAGGCTACCAAAATGTGAGATTACAAATATACCCGGAGAAAATAATGGTGGTTAATGTTTCCTGCACACTGGTTGACGAATTTCCACTTTTTCTTCCATTCTCGAAATAATAAATCAGATTAAGTACCATTAAGTCCAAACGGAAAATTGCTTCTTATTATTCATATTGTCCCTTTGAATTGTCAAAGTCACAAAACTGTCATTTAAATAAAAACTTCTCTGGTGAAAGACTTTTTAGAATCGCAGAAACCTAAATACATATTTCTCCTTTTTTCTACCGTCAAAATTGTCTAATTGTCTAAGTCTGTCCTATTCATCTTACGGATTTTATTTGGAAGCTATGATTAAATGCAATAAAAGAAAACAAAAACGGTGAGTATGTCTTTGTTGAATCGTATGACCCACATAACTATACAAATTCGACTATACAAAATTTAATGACAAAAATGGTTTCCAAAAAACCTGGAAAATATGGTTGAGCTTGTATTACCACCGCTAGACGGCGTAATTGAATACCCTTTCAAATACGAGTGTATTTGTATAGTTCCCGAAACTTTTTTAACCGAAGGTTTTTCTGTTTAACTCTATATAAATGTCTGGTAAAATATAAATAAAGATACACCTATTAACAAACATAGATACTTCCTTAATTGTCATTCTTTAATTGGATTACTCATTTTACAATTACTTTTAATTAATTATGTAACAATGTCTGAGTTTAAAAGTTATTAATACCATTAATTTTAAACATTTCAGCGTAAAAGTATCAAATTGAATGAAAGGAATGAGTAGTAGTATTTTTTATTTCATTTCTCCTATGGTTATTATGAAATATATAGTGTAATTGCTTTAGGATGATGAACTACCTTACCTATGCACTCGTTCTACTTTTATTTACGATGATGTTAAACGAGAAAATAATTGAATCGTGTTGAAATTCTATAAATTTGTTTTATTTCGGAATACGCCTATATTATACACTCAGTGAAGAGGTAATAACTTTTATAGGGTGTGATAAATAGCCGTTCTTTGATAATGATCAGTTGAAATTTCTGTAAGGAGGAGTGGATGACGACATCTTCAAAATGCCAACAGACCACATGACCACCAGATATATCTTTCGCAAGAACTTCGAGATTTTCATCAAAGATCGAAAGGGGCTTGAGGAAGAGAACGCACCACCACTCAGTGGAGCGAATGAAGTGATCTGGTACTCAGACGGATCAAAGAATGAGCTCGGCAACGGAGCGGGCATATACAGCAAGTCGAGCAAATATGAAGGAATCGTCTCGCTTGGAAAATACGCCTCGGTATTTCAAGCAGAGGTCTATGCAATACTTGCATGTGCAAATAACTTGAGAGCCTACAACTGTACAACAACAGGTAGATCAGGATCTACAGTGACAGTCAAGCTGCTTTCAAAGCACTTCAGAGCTCTAGGGTAACATCTCTGCTGGTATGGGAATGCGGCGAAGAACTTAGAAGACTGGCGACTCGGAACAATGTAACACTAGAGTGGGTCCCAGGTCACAAAGGAATCATCGCTGGCAACGAAAAAGCTGACGAACTCGCAAGAGCAGGATCGTTAATTCTGATGAACGGACCCAAACCAGCTGTGGGCATCCCCAGATGCTTAACTAGGTCATGGTTAAAAGGGTGGGTATGAAAGAACAACACAATAGAGAGATTTTATGCCACTTATTTGATCAACGTTATACGTTATCGGTTATTCTGGTCATGCGCAATAAATCTTTGAATATTTTAACGTTAATTTTGCCTAATGTATGCTGAAAATTTCGTGAAGAATAGCGCCCCTTATTTTCTTCTATTAGACCTTGATAATTTCGACGTCTAATTATATTTTTTATATTATCCATAATTAATGTCATGGATTAATGTATACAAATCAAATTAAACAAACAGAAAATTTAAGATTAGTTACACCAAACAAAATAACGTTTAACGTGTAACTTCGTTCACAGGTTATGGCTTCAAAAACTAAAATAATTAAAAATGTCATCCGCTATTTTGGAAAGGCTGCTCCTGCTCATTTTAACGTTTAGCGTATAACGTATGTCAAAATTTATGTGGCTTAAAATATCTCTATTAAATACTGGAAGAATACGCCCAGGCAAATACATGGGAAGAAATTCATAAAAGAACCATCAGAAAAAGTAGCGAAAGAACTGCTCTCAATGAGCAGGAACAAACTACGCACCATAACGGGGCTACTTACGGGACACTTTCCCACAAAAGAGCACCTAAACAAAATAGGGCTGTATAACAAAGACCTAGCATGCAGAAGATGCAAGAAGGATACCGAAACAGCTCTGCATATACTATGCAACTGTGAGACGCTGGACCACAGGAGGCAGAAACTGCATGGTAGACCCCAAATGACTCCAGAAGACTTCTACAACCAACCAACAGAGAACCTGTATGAGCTAATACAGGGAACGGATTGGCTGAATTTTAAATGAAATTGAAAAGGGGCGCAACTTAAAATTGTAGTTTTTAGTAAACTTTAGCTGTATTAAAATGTTCAGAAGATACTGTGAAAGATCTTTAAAAAAAATCATGATGGTATTTATCATGGAAGCAGCAGATAAACGAAAAATACATATCCTGATGAATCGGTATTCATAAATATCAAATTTAACATCTGTCGAACGGTAAGGAAATGCATTATATTGTAACGCGTTTTACCTCGTACACGTGGCTCCTGCCACACGAACACGTCACTATGGACACCCTTGACTAAAAATCTTTCGACGGAATACTCGGGCGCCAGATTTTTAACGTGGTTTGCTCCACGGCCCCTTGACCATTAGCGTCAAGAGTTCCAGATAGCCTCAGATGGAGGTTACGGAAAATTCCAGGGGTCTTGTTGAGTTATTTCAACCAATTCTTTATCAAATCTTTAATACGACTCAATTGAATATCGATTTTTATATTACAATAAGTTACGGTAAATAGCGGAGAAATCAGGAACTTTGTTTATTACTACCTTGTGGTCTGTTATGAATAATTTTACAGGAGCGAGTAAAAAAAAACGGGAGAAAGAACGCACGGTCAGAGCCGGTAAGGTTATCACAACCACGGAAAACTACTCTCGACACACGAGACGTAAACGTATTAGATCTGCAGGGTAATCAAATAAATTATGGCTAGGCCACTTCTAGATTTGATTATCCCTTGAATCTAAATTTAACCGGCAAAATATTTTTCCGACAAACAAACAAAAGGTGTAAAAGATTTGTACCTGAGAGCTAAAAATGTCTAAATCTGCCGGGTAATCAGATAAATTATGGCTAGGCCACTTCCAAATCTGATTATCCCTTGAATCTAAAGAAAACCGGCAAACTATTGTTAAGAAAAAAATTATATCAGAAAGGTACCACGGAACTGGAAAACAACGGTTTAAATCTGCCAGGTAATCAAATAAATTATGGCTAGGCCACTTCCA
>CAJUYH010005061.1:0-24578 GCA_910591685.1 Galerucella tenella
GAATTCACATTGATATTGCGGTAGTCCCAGCAAATTATGTTTCATACAATTCAGTTTGATGGAATTCTATCCATAACCATGATGAAATGTCAATTTAAGGTTAGTTTTCATTGCGAAGTAAATAAATAATAAGTAGATTGATAATCTTTACTTACCACAATAATTCGAACACTCGGGTGTAAGTAAGTCGTTATAACAACTGTTTTTTAATTAAATTTGTATGCAAGGGACAAAAAATGAGTAAAAATGTGAAATAAAAATGTAAACAAAGTCTTTGGTCTGTCAACGTACAAATTCGCGTTAAACTTATCGCCGACATTCATCGTATGGCTATCTCTGTTTGTTATATTATGTTGTAATGGAACAAACGGTTTCATTTCGAGGGTTTAGATTCTGTGAGTAGGAAAGAGACGTATTACAAAAAGTAGTATGTGAATCATTTCATACATGGGAAAATATTCACCGAACGAACTGTACATTACAGCAACGATGTTAGTTTTTCCGTACTTTGTTGATGCCACTTTTTGAAAGTAATGCGGATGGAGGTTTTCTTTATAAATAATATTCCATCTGGAGGATTTATCTATTTATCTATTCAATGGATACACTGCTCTACAAAAAGGGAAAGGACAGAGCGGGAAAAACGAAATATTCAAAAAGTAGTATAAAAATGGAGTTTGACTTTTTGAAACATAACTATCCATTTTTTTGTTAAACCAAAGCGAATTTGAGATAATTAAAAGTGCATTTCAACTTATTTTTCAACGACCTTTCCAAATCTGTTTTTATTTTTTATGAACGCTATTTGATAAAAAAAGTTTGCTCGTGTTTGATAGTTTTGTACAGAAATCTCTATGTCGCAAGTGTTCTGGAATGTTTTTTAACATTTTGTAATGATCCAGAAAAATAAAATTTTATTCCCTTATATGATTCAGAATGGTCGATTATCATAAAACATACTTCTTAACGTTCTAGAATGCTATTTAAAATTCTGGAATGATCTAGAACAATCAAATTTAATCCAAAGACTCTAAAATGATTCAGAATAGTGGGTAATCATCCAGAATCCTCTTGAACGTTCTAGAATATTCACAACATTCTGTATTGATCTAGAATGATCAAATTCAATTCAGAGGTTCTAAAATGATTCAGAAAGTCCACTCATCATCAAAAATACTTCTAAACGTTCTAGAATGATCTTTAAAATCCTGTTAACTAATAATTATTGTAGTTATGTGTATTTAATAGTAAATAGATCCCTACATATCCGAGATAGCAATTGAGCAATTGAAATAAACTCCTGTCATTAAACATACCATTTTATTATTTTTACCGTGTAACGCTGGGCTTCGCTGCTAGTAAATTTATATTATTACGTGATATAATTCCAAAATTATAATAAGTAGGTATTACAATTAACAAGTTCCCATTCGAGAACATCCAAACACTTTACAAAGCTAAATAATGATAAAATAATATTGCAATTCGTACCTACATATTTTCTTGAAAACATCAATACATCTATTCTTGTTCGTCTTTTAAAAGGGAATTGTTCCATTTTAAATTCAATTAAGACCCTTCTTATTTGCAATTTTTATTTGCAAACACAACCCTCTGAAGTCGAGTTTATCCTCGGCTTTATACGAAATATCGTTGTTTATCCGCAAAAGCCCCGGAGAGTAATTAAAGCGAGAGGGCAGTTTGAGGCGCTGATGGGCTGACGGGTAACTTGGAAATGACAGAGGCGTGTAAATAAACATTGAAACGTCACAGAAAATCATAGAAACCTGTTATACTGACGAAAATTTCACAGCAGTTTGAAAATATTAGTAATATCTAAGGTGATCCGAGCGAGAATAATAAATGGTGTCGATCAATGTACAGTTCTTCCCACCAGGCTCAGTGTCAACTGTCAATGTAGCTTAAGCAGACAAATTAACTTTTAGTGTCAGACAAAAATTATTTCATCCCAAGCAAAGTATAAACAATTCGTTAAGCCACAAACAATATGATATTAAAAAGCAAAAAATACATTTCACTAGATTGCACAGCTGCACACTTTAAATGACGAAAACACACCTGAGGAGCTACTTGACACTTTTCTCAGGATCTTAGCAAAAAAAGGCGGCAGAATAAATTGCTTAGTTCTCAGTGAATATCCCCTGAATATACATACATACATACAAAACACACCTACTGAAAATCGAATTCCATATAAACTGAGTTGTAGTGTGTCTTAATCTGTTTATTCCTCAGAGAAAACCGTATGTCGTGGGTCGGAAAGAATTTTAGTAAAGCAGGATACTATGAAACCTTTATAGACCGGTAGCCCATGGCACAGTAGGTTTCATTATTTCGAATTTAAGCAGCCATTTCCACCATAAAGTTTCATGGAAAAAACAAGTAGAATGAGGCTCTTCCTCATGATATTAAGATACCTATTACCTATATAACAGGCGATGATATACCAAAAACAACACAATATTGTTTGGGGCAGCAACGATAGCAACTTTTGAGCAGCTTTTAAAATATATCCTTAATGGAAACCTTGATATTCACAATATAGGGAATACCCCCACATTTGTGCAAAGGGCAAGGCAGCACAGGATCTAGAACATATAGTAAAAGAGTGCAGATAATCGGGCGAACCATTTCTCTCCGATCATAGTATCATAACATTCAAGTTAGAACTAAGCAAATCTGCGATAAGCCTCAGGAGAAAACCAAGAAAAACAGATTGGGACATATCCAGAGGGAAGAAAGGGCTAAGCACCATCTGGAAAATGAGCTTGAGGACAATAATTGATGTATTTGAATCAAGCTGTCCTCTTCAAGAACGACGAAGCAGCAATATTCCGAAAATGAGGAGGAAAGAGTACGACTCTTACTAGAAACTCATTTTCCTGGGAGTACCCCAAATATGGGAGATAATCTGGAAGGTCATAACAGGCATTCGAGAGAAAGTACTACAATGGCCAAGCACATTAATTTTGTAGTAACGTTGAAATGGGCTATGAGCACCTTTTCAACTTTAAAGGCATCGGGAGCAAATGTGATTTCCCCAGCATTGCTCCAGCATGTACAAGACGAAATTCTAGCACATTTTGTTGAAATTAGTCGTAGCAGCTTAGAACTGGGTTATATACCAGAAAAGGGCAGTAGTACCTAACCTTCGTTCAAAACGATGAAAAAAGCTATTGATAATTATATTAGAACGGAAATCCGAGAGGGACAATAAAAAAACCGTAGTATGCGATTTTTGGATAAAGAAGGAGCTTTTGACAATACTACTCGTGAGGCTGTCAAGAGAGAATTCGATAAAAGAGATGTAGACAGTATTAAATCCAAATGGATGTCGGAGCTACTCACCACTAGAGTAGCAGAGACGAGTACGAGCAAAGACATTGTCTCCATCTGTATAACCAGTGGATGTCCACAGGCAGGATTAGCATCCCCATTAATTTGGAGCCTGGCGGTTGACGAACTCCTCGTTTGGTTTGACTGACCTCGGAATATTCTGTCAAGGATATGCCGATGATGATGCCGATCATAACAGCCAAGGGAAATTTGAAAGCACCCATTGTGACATCATATAAAAGGGTCATCAACAACACCAAAAACCATCTTAATAGCCTTCTCTAAGAAAATAGAACTTACCTCAAAATCATAAGCGTGGCTGGAAGGAGACAAAAAGTATCTAGATTTTACTTTAGACAGTAAACTCCTGTAGAACAATAGGTTTATCCTACTTGTTTTTCACATGAAACTCGAAGGTGAAAACGGCTTCCATTCGAAATAATGGACTGTGTCATGGGTTACCGGTCTATTGGATATTTTTGTTACATATATATATTTTGATAAATACTGTGCCGAATTAAAAAATAAAGAAAAATGCAAGATTTTATCTTGGCCCTTAGTTAGTGCTTACCATAGTGAGTGGCTGGTGTAGGGAGAAAGAACTGGCAGTGAACCCCCACAAAACTACACTGGTACCGTTTACAAAAAAGAGAAAATTGCAAGGTCCACAAAAGCCGCAAATTAACGGAGTGGAAATTCCATTTGCGAAAGAAGTTAAATACCTAGGGGTGATATTTGACCAAAAGCTCACATGGAACTCCCACATTGAAAAAACCACACACAAGGCCAGAATCGCCCTTGGAAGGTGCAGGCAAATGTGTGGAAAAAATTGGGGATTAAATCCCAACATGACCAAATGGTTATATACACAGGTTGTGAGGCCAATGATAACCTATGGATTAGTTGTCTGGTGGCCCAGGACACTGCAGATTGGAGCGCAGCGGCAGCTAAGTGGTATTCAAAGGCAGGCCTGCCTAAGTATCACGGGGGCCATGAAAACGACTCCGACTGCGGCCCTGGAGGTAATAGTAAACCTACCACCACTACATATCCTCATACAAGGAAATGCAAGATCTGTTAGTCACAGATTATTACAGGGACCTACTCCGATAAGCCAAGAACACGGTAAGGTCAACAAAGAGCTATATGAAAAAATAAAGGCAGATCCAATACTGGGAATGCCAACGGATCAGATTGCCCCACAATATAGCTTTAAAAACGACTATACAGTTTACATTCCAGAGAGAAAGGACTGGGAAGCAGGGCCTTCTATAACTGCGAATCTCAACTGGTACACTGATGGCTCGAAAACAGATTCCGGAGTAGGAGCCGGAATATATAAGGTACAAGAGAAGATCACGATCTCTCTAAGCCTAGGGAAACATGCTACTGTCTTTCAGGCAGAGGTACTGGCGGTGAAATGCTGTGCAGAAGAGTTGATGAGACAGGAGGTCGATAACCAAAGAATCGTCATCTACTCCGACAGCCAAGCAGCACTTAAGGCGATACGCTCATATAAGATAACATCAAATCTGGTGTGGGAGTGTCGGAAGGCCCTAAACAGACTAGTAGTCATAATAGAGTGACCCTAGCCTGGGTACCAAGGAATAAAAGGCAATGAAAAGGCTGATGAATTAGCCAAGCAGGGAGCAACGGAGGTCATGATAGGGCCAGAACCTTCCTGTGGAATTGCAAAATACCTAAGTGAAGAGAGCATCCACAAATGGATAAACAACCAGGCGTTGCGCTGGTGATATGAAACCCCAGGACAAAGACATGCAAAATTATTCCTTAAAAGCCCTTCGACAAAACTGTCACACGACCTACTAAGTCAAAGTCGGGAAACGACGAGGATGATGGTGGGAATGCTGACCGGACATTGTAGGATGAGGAAACATATGCACACAATTGGCCTCGCAGATCACAGCCTATGCAGGTTCTGCCAGGAAGAAGACGAAACCGCGGAGCACATACTCTGTGAGTGCGAAGGCCTAGCAAGGGTGCGGTTTCACTTGCTCGGAGAAGAAAAACCGAGGGCAGAGAGCTACGCAAAGGAGGCGGTATCCAGGCTATTAGGTCTAATAAAAAGAATAAAGCTAGATATTGAGCTCTAAATATAGGGAAAACCACAATAGATCTGCAAAGGTCGCAGTGGGATAGGACAAAGAGCCACTCCAATTCTAATGTAATCTAGTGCTTACCAGTGCCTAGCCCAAAAACTTACAAATGTTCGACCTAAGTTCTCCCGCAGAACAGGTGTAAATAAAAACTTTTTTCTACAACAACCTCGATAAATGTTCATTTTGTAACCGTATCTTCAATCATAAACAAGCACATTTTGTACAGAATTTCATTTTTGCATCGACTGCTAGGCAAGTTGCTAAACAACAAATGCGAAATGGAATATTTCGTGTTAGGTTAGGTTCACTCTAAAATCACAACGACTACGGCTTGTCAAATTCTGACGTCCAGCAACAAAATGATGAAATGTCAGCAGATCGTTTCTGTCAAAGTCTTAGTAGGTAACGAGTAATTTCATAGTTGTTTTCTACAAATACATATTTATAGGCTTCTATTTCTGTGTACCTATTAGAAATAGCAATAAATTTTTTTTACATATTTTTTCAATTCATATTTCAACTCTGATAGAAAGCCCATTAGCGGGGAATTCGGAGTAATGAAATATTATCAGTTTATTTCTCTCTAAGTTTTTGCAATGTATGCATATGTATTAAACGTGAACGATATGTTGTCATAGAAAAAGTATAGTATCTCGCAACAAAATGGCCATTTTGCACTCGTATGAATTGCAGCACTTGCCTTCGGCTCGTGCTGCAAATTTCATCCTCGTGCAAAATGGGCATCATTTTGTGCTCATTGCATAATATACTATTTTCTTCGACAACCTCGATAAATGTTCATTTTATAACCGTAACCTCAATTATAAACAAGCACATTTTGTACAGAATTTCATTTTTGCACCCGCTGCTAGGCAAGTTGCTAAGCAACAAATGCGAAATGGAATATTTCGTGTTAGGTCTAGGTTCACTTTAAAATCACGCCGACTACGGCTTGTCAAATTATGACGTCCAGCGACAAATTGATGAAATGTCAGCAGATCGTTTCTGTCAAAGTTTTAGTGGATTACGAGTAATTTCATAGTTGTTTTCTATAAATAAATTTTTATAGGCTTCTATTTCTGTGTACCTAACAAAGAAAATATTTACATATGTCTTTAATTTATATTTTAATTCATTAATCCATTAGCGGCGAATTCTCGGAGTAATGGAATATTATCAGTTTATTTCTTTCAAAGTTTTTGCAATGTATGCATATGTATTAAACGTGAACGATATGTTGTCATAGAAAAAGTATAGTATACAATTCGCAACAAAATGGCCATTTTGCACTCGTATGAATTGCAGCACTTGCCTTTGGCTCGTGCTGCAAACTTCATACTCGTGCAAAATGGGCATCATTTTGTGCTCATTGCATAATCTACTATTTCAATCTACTTATCTGAATTTCTGGGTTAATATAATATTTCACGCATCCTACTACTTTGTTTTCAAATATACTTAACTAGCTATTTGTTATACCAGAGACATAACATCACACACCGCATGACATCCTGTCCCTTATCGAAACCGTATTGTCTAACACATACTTTACCACTGATATGCTAGAAAATATCAAATAACTTATCAAAAAAAGTTTCTTTCAATATATTTATCACATACTTAGTTTAAAAAACAGAAAAGAAAAAAAAAACAGTCAAATTAGGACAGGTCTCACATCCATTGAGGGCATCGCGAGTTATTTAAGATAATCACTCAATCGTATTGACGCTTTCCAGTGTTAATAAAGAAATGAGGAACTCAATGACTCGTTCCCAGTAGAAGAATATAAGAACCTCAGTATTTCAGGCTACAATATACCAGAATTTACAAATACAGGACTGACACTAATATGACAAATATATCAACTGGCAGCGGTTACTTCTCTAAATAGTTACATGATAAAATTTAGACAGGTGATTGAATTCTATAAAGAATTTGCTGATTGCGGATTTGCGAGAAAAAGTTGATGGACCAGAACCAGTCCTTGGGACTACTAAGAAATCGTCCAAGTGCAAATAGAAAAGGAAACATAGACTGCAGTGGAGGAACACGCCAAAATAGATACACAGTAATAACTTTTGAAGAGATTCTTGTATTGAACCACTTATAAGAGAAATCGGCTAGAAACCATTACAGGTACTGGGATCAAGGAAATGAACAGTTAATGGAGAGACCAAATTTCCATATCCAACGAACCTATATCTTCTGCTCCACCGTATCTGAATGATTTGAATAACATGTTTCTTGTACTCAATAATCCTAAAAAAATAGTTAGTTCGATAACCAGCGTTTATAGACTGATTCTGCTAATAATGATGTTTTAAAACAGATACAACAGTTATATCTAGATTTTTGTTTTTTTCAAACTTGTAGTAATTTTAAAACTGAATATTTTTCGGATTAGTATCTGCTGCAGTACTATCAGTATTTATATTTCTAGGATCATCTACAAGAGTAGAGACAAGTTGAGACATAAGCTGTTGATTGAAGTATGGGAGCTACTGAAGGATACTAAGCTCTGAAAGCATGTAATAACTGTTAATGAAAAAGACACAGGAATAAAACCTAAATACTTGTCATTCTTACATGGAGGACAACAAATTGGAAGACTCCCTTTAACAGGGAGCGCCACAGGTATAGGTAGGTTTGGTCTCATTAGGTTTTGCAGAACATTAAACAAAAATATTTAAAAGATTTTTGCAAAACTTATGGCGCCGTTAGCAAGCAATAGTTAGACTATAACAGAAATGACATGATGTATAATAGGCATTCAAACAAAACATACTGATAGAAGATCCGGCATGTTCCACTGTTTGAAAATGATGAAATGAACTTTCAGCTTACAAGATCTTAGTGTTTGCGAAAGCGTGACATCATTGCATCATCGTAACGTGACATTAAATTATATTCCAAATATGGAAATTTCTTCTTCAAAATCTTCATTCTTTGCTGGAATAACATTAATTTTGGATGGAGTATAAGTATGCAAACACCGTGGAGCAATTTTTCAAAATTATTCATCACACATCATGAGATCAATATTATATATATATATATAGTTTAGCTTTGTTTATAACAAGATAGTCTACCTACTTCTTATTTTGGAATTTGATTCACCAAATACTGAATTTATAATAATTTTGGAAGAAATCACAAGAAATCGATAATGATTATTTCCAATTCTGTTTTATACTATGCACGCCTTTGGTTTATGGTCTTTGGGACTGCTGGTGGTGGCGGCGAAAGAGCATCAACGGAGGCTTGTGAACTGACCAAGTGGCGCGTTGGCTGACCATCCACCGCTAACTGAAACCGCCAAAGCTCTCGGTTCTTGCGGTTGGACTATTAAACAAGGGTCGGTCGTTCCTTCGGGAAAGATATACAGGCTACATGTATGCATAATATGGATAAAGAGTTGGGAATATATTATATTATACTTTTAGAGTTCGAAATACGTATCAGAGTGAGAAGTCTATTGTATTTGTACTTATAAGTATTATAACTTATTATTTTTACAATACTATATAAACGATACAGGTAGTTGTTGAGGAATTTTAAGTTCATATGGTGAAAAATCTGTTCAATTAGCTCAGTTTATCGGTTTTTTTTAATTATGCTGGTATATTATCATTCTTTGACAAAGGACAGGCCAGTGTTGTAGGATTTTGACCTCCAACCCCCTTCGAATGATAGGTATAACAGCCCCCAACTTTGAAATAGGCTTATGATATATCGTTCCACCAAGTAGATATCGCAGAATAATATTTATTCTAACGCTTTATGAGTTTTAAAAATATATTTCAATGACCGTTCAACTAAGAAGCAACAACTACTTCCCGGGATACAGGCACCGACGGATATTGAATTACACTTCAGAGTCAAACGGGAAGTATAGGCATGTGATATATCGTTCAACTATGTAGATAGGCACCCATTTAATATTTTCCATTTATGTAAGGCAGTTTGGGTAGGGAGAAATGCAGCGATGTAATTAGAATTACGTAAACATTAGTAATTATATCCAGATAATAAAGTAAGATCATCCTAATCCTAATCCAAATGAAATCCATTTTTGCTTATCAACAGTTTTCCTGTTTGAGCTAGGTGCGTTTTTCATATGAACGCAGGTGGTGATGGGGAGCTCCCTTTATTCACGATAAAAAAGCAAATTGAAGATGGCTGCCACCACGAAATGGCTCAAGCCATCACCATGCTGCTGATTTGAATTTATTTACGAAACAGGAGTAATGGCATTTATAAAATAAGAGCACAGGATCACCAAGCTGCGTTCATATTTTTCAACTTGTCTATTTTGAAAAGATAATACAATGATAAGATTTTACCCCCCTCTTCTCAGGTATAAATCGAAAAATATCGATCCCACGAAAAAATTGATGGTAATCCAAATAATAGGAACTGTAATATCAAATAACTTTTGTAAATAATATTTTCCGTGTAAAATTGAAAATAAACGAGCTATTGGATAATCAAAAATTCACCCTTCTTTTCGGGTATAAATCGAAAAAAATCGATCCTATGAAAAAATTTATAGATACCAAAATTGTAGTGAATTTTATTTTAAGCAACTTTTGCAATAACCATTTTCCTTGTAAAATTTAAAATAGACAAGTTATTGAAAAGACACAAAATAACCATTTAAATCAAAATGGCGAATGCAACAAGTCTGGTACCCCAATTTTTTGAATTTAGACTACCAGCGACCCCTTTCAACGAATTCCGAAGGAAAATTTCTGCTAAAAATGTTTGTAAATCTTGGCCCGGCTATGAGCTAACTCGACTGGGCTATAAGCCTGTTTAAATGCCCACAACCCTCTCAATCGGGATTTTTCTATATACTTCCGAACACTTTCATTTCAAACCTTCCACAGAATCCTCATTCTTCTTCCTCCACTATGAGCTTTTTCAGATGACCATACATTTGATCTCAACAGGCTGTAGTAACACAGTAGAGTCTTTGATTGTCTACTACTAGGTCTTTCCAATGGTCAGATCTTCTATACCTATTTTTTCCAATATTCCGCGAAAAGATTCCGGTCCTCAAAAAGGAGTTTCAGTCCCCCTCTTTGCTAGTTCATCTGCTATTTCAATTACTTCTATTCCAGTGGAATCCATAGTAAGGTGAATATATTGTTTTTGCCTAGTTCATTGAGTTTGCTTATGCATTCCCACACCATTTTGGATCTGATTACACAATAGCTCAGTGCTTGAATGGTTGCCTGACTATCCGTCATTATGATAATCCTTTGTCTTCTGTATACTTTTATATATATTTCAATTTTTGAAGCTGTAATCACCAATCAGTCTAACTAGTATCATTGTTATACCTTATACATCAATTTGTTTCCAAATAGAGGGATATACTATATTTGGATGACAATAATAGGGAACAAAGGAATACAATCAATAATAATTATCCATCAATAACCTGTACTCACTGTCTTACAAGCCAAATTGAATGCAATTTCCACAGTAATAATTTTGACATAGTTAGACCTTAGTGGTCTCTCATCATATTACAGCTCTATTTAAAATACATTTGTGGTCGACGTCAGCATTTAGGCGCAATTCAGACAGAACGGATACATGGTGGTGGCGTGGGATGACGAAAATGACCAATATATATTGCACTTTGTGAATTTAGCGAATATACATAGGAAAAGAAGATAGTGGATACTTGTTACATCCTATTTGGTCAGATGAAGGACACAGCACTCATTATTTGCACTTCCATGCGGAAATACCAATATCCAAAAACATGTTCAAGCATGTGTCAAACCAAATAAACAGGAAGTTAGAGAAA
The DNA here is from genome assembly GCA_910591685.1 of Galerucella tenella. Taxonomy (NCBI): domain Eukaryota; kingdom Metazoa; phylum Arthropoda; class Insecta; order Coleoptera; family Chrysomelidae; genus Galerucella; species Galerucella tenella. Next base: position 11,299 of record CAJUYH010005061.1, read on the forward strand.
AAATTTTGATTTACACTAACGTTCAATAAATATTTATTTGAAACAGTTGCAGATGGTGAAAAAATATAAAAAGTTGGGGGGTTAAGAATTTTCCGCCCTCGGGCTGCTAAAGAATACTATCCGTCCTAGCTTTGGTGTTCGCATGATAGGTTTTTCGGTAAGCTAGGCGAAAAAAATGTTAGTCAAGTTATTGTTTCAACAAACTACTTTGTGGGTGTGTTGAGTTTCTGTAGTTGGTTTTTATTGTTTAGAGTGGAACTTTTATATGAAGTAAAAGACAAAGTCAAGAAAATGTATAGTGAAAGACTGTAATGTGAGGTGCACCCGGTAAGCTTTATTTTTATAAAAAAAACATGTTCCATTAACTAAAAAGTGACAGAATAATAAAGTAGTTATTCTTCTCTACAGCTTTGAGCTTCCAGCCATGAAGAACAACGTTCAGTTTGGCTGGAAAGAAGTTTATACCCAGTTTATTGCATTGTTGTTGAACTCCAACATTTATTTTTCTTCATGTTTGTCATTAAAATATTCAAACAAACGTTTTATTTATTGTGTACTTTTTTGTATTTATTAAAATATATAAACTTGAAGATTATTGCTCCATTTTTTCCACTTCAGCCATTACATGGTCCATTTCTTGACATTTCATTTAATTTAACATGACTATTCGACTGTTATTAATGCAATATCAATTTAATGTTGAGTAACTTTGAATGAAATTTAAAAAAATGGGCCATAAATGCCATTTTGCAATAAAAGTAAATTTACAGTAATTTTGAATTTGCCGCCGAAAACTGTAGAATGGCAGGAATCTTCTTTAGCAGCTGTTAGCGAAGATCACAAACATCTCAAATGCGTTAGAGCTACCGACGGACTCTCAAGGTGGCGCCATCCGTACAAATAGGGGGCGCCACGGGTCAGATTGCCATCTATAAGTAGGTTATCTGTGATTTTATCCACTCAATTTTTTTAAGTGGATAAAACGCAACTAAATCACCAATGCAATATAACGTTTTATCTACAATCACAGTCATGTAGAATCCCATTTCATTGTAAAGTGATTTGATTTCAAAAATTTGGATGTGTTGAATGGTTGCTATTTAGCTCATCATTTCACTATTGGATAAAGTGGTACATTATATGCTTCACATAGTGTGGATGAAACTACAATTATCATGTGATTGTGGATAAAATTGATTAACTAAAGTATTATTATTAGATTTATATGGATATCGTCATAAATCAAAATAGCAGAAATTCATTTTCACCAGTTCTACAAATAACAGTTGTATCTCTATCACAGTCGGACGGCGCGCTGCGGGCGACCATAACCACAAGACCCGACTTTGCTCTTCTACATCCAATTAGTATCTTAATTAATATTGATGCCGCATAAAGAATTTCTATTAGGGTTTAGCTGGCTTTCGCTTCATTAATATTAAGGGTAATTCCGGATCTGTTTTGTATGCTGGATGGTCGATGGTAGTTTGCCTCGTATGGTGATAATTATTATTATGGCTATCTTCTCGAAAAACAGTTTTAAAAAGCTTGTGAGGCTCTGAAAAGTAATTTAATTTATGCAAAATGCTCATCTGATTTTAGAAGGAAATTGTAAAATGAAATTAACAAAACAAATAACAGATTCCAGAACAAGTAAGTAACTAAGTCAGTCTCATAAGAAGGCTTCACTAACTCTGTTAACTCTGGAGATTCAAATGAAAAATCATTATTCGACTTGTATGTTCATAGTAATACTTTTAAAAACTGAAATATCGAATGAAATAATGAAACAAAGAATCTTTTGTATTTTTTCCATACAATTGAATAGTACAATTAGTTTTTAAGAGTTATTTGAAAATTTAAACAGATTATTAACATTCAGTAAAAAAAGATGGTTGCAGAATTCATTTTTTGATTTTTCCAATTTTTGAGCATGTTTCTGAATGGGGACCGTATTATTTTATTATTTCACAAGAAAGTATAACTCAAGACGAGAAAATGGCGACATGAATGAAGTCTCTACGACAATTTTCCAAAGGAGAATTTTAAGAAGGTATACTTTCGCCAAGTTTCGTCAAAATAAAATTACACATAGATTCAAAAGTTTTGCATCACCTTCTTCGGATGCGAAGGAATTTTTTCGCTCTAACAATTTTTTGTTGGCTTGTTTATCAATGTTTACCATTTCAATATGTTCCATATTTTTTGCAATATACAGATGTTTACAGTTTTTTCGTAAGATAACATTTTTAGTGCGATCATTTTAACATTCAAGGCATTTGATTTTTACGATTTTAAGTGCAAACATGAATCGTCAAGTCATAAGTGAGATTGACCGTGCAAGAATAGTGGCTTTAGTTGAAGAAAGTCATTCTCAAAGGTTCGTGGCAAACAGAGTTGGAGTTTGGCAAACGGATGTGTCTCGTGTATGGAACCGGTATCTCCAGACCAATTCTCTTCATGATAGACCTAGAAGCGGTAGAAGGCGTGTTTCTAATCAGCGGCAGAACCGCTATATCCACTTAACTATCCGAAGAAACCCGACCATGGCAATACCAGCACTCCAAAGAGATATAAGACATGCGTTGGGAGTTCAAGTATCGATCTCGACATTACGAAGACGGATACTTGCGACAGGTTTGAGGTGTCGCCGACCAATAAGAGTGCCCAGACTACAACCTGAGCACAGAGTTCGCCGACTACAGTGGGCTCAAGAACACGCGGCCTTGCCTGAAGAATTTTGGAATTCGGTGTTTTTTTCCGACGAGACAAGGATTTGTTTGGTACAAGATAGCCATCGAATACGTGTGTGGCGGGATCCAACGAGAGTTGCTCAGCTTGCCAATGCTCGCCCCGTGCCGCCCTTCAGAGGAGGAAGTGCTATGTTTTGGGCTGGTATCATGTTAAATGATCGCACAGAATTAATTCATGTGGAGGGAACGATGACTGGTGATAGGTATCTCAGAGAGATTCTACATCCTCACGTGAGACTATGGCGCGCAGCTATTGGTAATTCCTTCGTTTTTATGGACGATAACGCCCGACCTCATCGGACCAGAGCTGTAAATGAGTATCTTGAAACTGAAGGGATCAATCGTTTGAACTGGCCTGCCCTATCTCCTGATATGAATCCCATGAAACATGCTTGGGACATGCTTGCCAGGGTAGTGGTATCACGCAGAAATCCACTCAAGAAAGTGTACAAGAGCTTGTTCATGCGGCCCAAGAAGAATGGCGAAATGGCGAAATATTCCTCAACAGAATATCAATAATTTGGTAAACAGCATGAGCAGAGGACTTCAAGCTTGCATAAATTCTAGAGGTGGAAATACTCTTTATTAAAAGTTTTCATGCAGGTTCTCACTTAACCGTTTCTTTAAAAAGAATCAGTTTGTATTTAATTTATTTAATTTCTAAGAATACTTTTTATGTTTAAAGCAAGTTTATAATTGGATAATAAAAATTTTTGACAAATATACACGTTTTTTTTTATTGAAACTAATTATTTGATTAATCTCTGATCCATTTATAATGAACACATTTTTTTTTTTCGGAGATTTAGGGTGATGCAAAACTTTTGAATCTATGTGTATTATTGTACGAATAAAAAATAAAAAACGATAAAAGAGAGTTTTGGCATTTTTCTCGGAGATTTTGAGGTTATATCAAAAAATCATCCATACAAAAAGTTGTAGACCTTTTTATGATCTACCTTTTTATGATCTACAACTTTTCTATTGTACACTTTTCTCTCCGACGTCAACTTTCGCCGGAAATCGCAATAATCCAAAAGTCCACCCCTTTTCATCCCCCAAATATATCTGGAAACACCCCTGATCACACATTTCTTTTTTCTACGTTTATTGTACGCCTCTTCACCATTTCAAACTGATCCCATCCTGTTAACAATTTTGTTTTTTTTTGCTTCAAAGTAAGCTAATTCGACTAGTCTAAGAAAACATTAACAAAACTGTGCTGTTGGGGTACTTGAATGACGATAAAGAAGAGACATATTATGTCAAAAGGGTACCAACTAAAAAATTCTATCTAGAGAAAATGTCCTAAATCTTATTTATTAAGCACCGAATGAAACGTTTTTAATGAACAAGCTAGCATTATTATTTGGTGCATTTGGTTGATGTCTGGGCAAGAGCTTGTAAATATGTTGGTCACACATGTATAAAATAGGAAATCAGTCTTTGTTGTAATCGTGCCAGAAACCAAAACTAACAAATTGTTAAAGAGTTAGAAACATAAGAGATTATATTTCTTTGCGACCACATGGCTGCTCAGAACAAAAGACTATTTTTAAGCTACCGACAAGACCTTTGTTCTGGACAAACAAATTTGGAAAAATTCCCTGTATCATTCCAAAATGTTTAAGTTTGAACAACTCTGAAAAGTACACCAGTCATTGTTTTTTAGCAGAAGCTGGGGCAAATATGACTAAGCTGAAGCGACATGGTGGATTGAAGAGTACCACAGTTGCTGAAGAATATTTAAAGGACAACATATCCTTGAAAAATGAGGTTTCACAGATGGGATCTGGATCTCGCAATTCCTTACAGAAACTAGAGAACCAGACCATGAATCAACCTTCTCCTGTCACCTTTCAATTTTCTTTACTTTTATCTCCCTTTTTATCGTCATTGTAGACATAGATTTTCCTGTATAACTTTTTTTCACTTGGATTTTGCAAAATTTTATTACTTCCAGTTAATTTGCTATCCCCAGTATCCTACATTCTGAATTACTTTCCTCTCAAACTTTTTTATATACCTACTTGTTTTCTTTGTAAATCTCCGAATATTACTATTCGGTGGTTGTGCTAAAACTTTGTCTACAGATTTATGTGTTACTTTATTTTTCAGTTTTCCTAGTACACTTAGTGTTAGTATTATGATTCAGTTTTTATTTTATCGAATTAAAATGAAATGGATATTTATAGTTTGATCACGTTTTCACTGGGTTAATATAATTATAATGTATAAGCTTAACAGAAAAAAGCATTTACTACACATGCCAACAAATTGAGTTTTTTATTGTTGCTGTAAATCAGAACTGATTGGATATTGTTAATGGACTGAAGCTAAAAATTTCGGTTCTGGTTTTGAAGAAACAGGCTAAATAAATTCAGTTTTTATAACATATTGCATAATTAATGAAAAAAAGATGTCTTTGAAGGTTGAAATAGAAAGGGAATTCCTCAAATTAAAACCAAATTAGCCAGATATATTTGAAATTGTCCATAATTCGACCGAGAGGACTCTGCTACTGGCGATCTCTTCTATAGCAGCTATTGGCCATATGATTTATTGCAATCGGCTCATTAATTTTATGATTCGCCTGCGTAGTACAGCCCAGTGTGGACACTTTAAGAGAACATGGACGTTTCGTCAGTCATGCCGCAACCCCTACATAGGGAACTTTCCTCTACTCATAAGTTGTGGAGGTGTTTCCTCATACAGCAGTGCCCTGTTAGGAGTCCTGCTATCTTCCTTAGCCTACTCCTTGGTAGTTCAGTAGCTGCCCTGGCGTGTCCATCAGTCCATCCCTTCAGTAGGAGTTTGGATTGTCTAGGACCCTGCAGAGCATTCCAATGAGCGAGGTGCTGATTCCTCAGCCACTTCTTCGTCTCCCTGCGTATTTTTTGTTTTGTTAGGCCCAGGGTCGGGCCCAGGCCGCAGAAAGGAGCTGCCGCCCCTTCCGCAGCCAGTGCATCCGCCATCTCGTTGCCTTCAAAACCAGAGTGGGCTGGAATCCATTCTAGCCGCACCACGTTCCGCCTTGCAAGATTAGCAAGTCGTTCTCGACATTCGTTAGCAAGTCCTGAGTTGCTGGTATACCCACTCAGGGCTATAATTGCTGCCTGACTGTTGGAGACAAACTAAGGAGAGTGATTCGTCCAATGGAGGCTCAGTTATGGTTTGGGCTGGTATAAGTTCCGAGGTCTGTACTGACTTGGTTCTTGTAGATGCAGGAGCAAGGTACATTCTGGATGAGCATGTTGTACCGTTTGCTCCATTAATAGGGCATACTTTTATTTTCATGGACGATAACTCGCGCCCATCGTGTAAGAATATTTAGAAGAAATCGGGATTGTCCGTATGAATTGACTATCTTCAAGTCCAGATCTCAATCCCATAGAACATATATGGGACACACTAGGAAGAAGAAACCGAACACGGGTACCCCGTGCTAGCTAACAACTTGGCTGAACTAGTGTGGCGCTTCAGGCAATATTATAGTTTATTATAAAGCCCGGGTAGGAAATACAAATTATTATTTCATTTCATTATAACCAGTTTTGATTACAAAATTTTTCCACATTATTTTCTTGCATAGAATGACTTTATTATTTATATTAATGTTTCCTTTAACATTTAAAACCGATCCAAAACTCACATAGTCAAATTATTTTCTTCTTTGTCAAAAAAATTAGTCGTTTATCAATTTTTTTGCATCTGAGTGTCTATTACTATGTAAAAACTAATAACATGAATATGCAAGCAGAAGTGCTACTCCAAAACAAAGTAGTTTAAGCCTGAAACGAAAAAATATATACCGAAAAAAATATAACGCTGAGTAAAGATGGAAAAATAACCAGTATTCATTTAAAAACAAAAAATGTATCAGGAAAATACTAACTGTAAGATTGACTTAGGAAAAAACAGGAATCAGTTGGAGACGAGCGCATAGTTTGATAACGTGCCTGCACTGTTCTCTATCTCTTAACTCGGGCGGCCTCAAATTGGACGCTAACTACCTGTAGCTCAAGAGACACCCTTAAATTGGACGCTGCCGGAAGGATTATGTCCTTTAAGGATTAAGCTTTTATTTGATCAACCGGGTTTGGACCTGGGTTTTCTTGTTTTTTTTTAGTTTTCCATTTCTTATTTTCTGATATTTTTATACATAGTTACACTTTGATCAACAAAGTTTGGGCATGGGTTTTCTTGTTTTTTTTAGTTTTCCATTTCTTATTTTCTGATATTTTTATACATAGTTACATTTTGATCAACAAGGTTTGGCCATGGGTTTTTTTGTTTTTTTTAGTTTTCTATTTCATATTTTCTGATATTTTTATACATCTGTGTGAGTTGTCCGTGTCATTTTGGGTCAACAACAAAATAATACAGGTAGAAGGATTAGTAGAGGTAGCTAGCGTCGAATTTAAGGATCTACAAGCAGGTACATAAAGTGAGAAAAAGATTAAGTGAAATTTTAGCGTCGAATTTTTGCACGCCCGTTAACTCTACTTAACACTACACCAACACTAATACTTAACATTATCTTATGCGCGATTGGATAACCAAGTTATCTTCTTCAAAGACTGAAGGTAAACTCCAAAAGTAGTTTTATATTCGCAATATTTGTAGGAAAAAAAAATTTCTGGTTGACTTTTCTCAATTTTTTCAAAAGCAAATCAATGTACGCTAGTTGGTTAGATTTTTGCTATGTTCAGTAATAATATTTTGTGAAAATACTCATATCTATGGATTTTTTTATTAATTTATCTTAATCCATAAAAAGATATAAGTAATGTCTCATTTTGAAATTCACAAACCACAATTTTCTGATTCATTCACTTAATTTTAGTAGATATATAAACATAAAATGATACATGCTTTAATCCAATTTCATACGAAATAAAAACCACTTACCATAATAACAAGGCAAAGCGCATGAAATTATAACCAAAGAAAATGAAAAAGTAAAAATAAACAACAAATGCACCAACACTTCCAACCTTTGATTACATGGAAGAAACACAATTCTCACAGTAAGTATTCCAGACTTTAATAATATGTAATTTAGCCGTCATGGCGGCGTAATAGAAATTACAAAATCTTGAAAATAACAATTTAGGCGTTCACGTGCAGAACCAAGAAACTGATCGCTATCTTTTGCGAAACTAATAGGGTTTCGGTGTTTTATTTTCGCTAAAAATATCAATGAATCCAAGTAGAATAAAATTTTAATGTACTTGACGTCGTTTTTTCATACCCTATCTTATTCTGAACGTCTTATTCCTTGAATAAGTTGTCTCAAAGATTTTCACATCTTAAATACATCGCGTTTGTATTAAATACAATTTAAAAAAAAATAGTATAGTAGTCAATGTACCAATTAATCTTCTAATGCGTATTCCATATTTGAGGTTAACTGACCAACTAACAAAATAATGGCTATATTTTATATTTGCCTAAAATAAATATGTAAATTATATAAAAAAAGACATCTTCTGTAAGTTCCTTGTGGCATTACTTATACTTTTTTCTTATTCTTTTGGGAATCAAACCACAATAATGTTTTTTATTTTTTATTTCGACGTTTCGGTAGCGTTCCAGCTACCGTTGTCAAGATTAACTAGTAATAAAATTAATAAAATAATTTTTGGTCCCTATCTGACACAACGAAAAAATATGACAACTAGACAATCAATAAAAAACATTATTGTGGTTTGATTCCCAAAAGAATAAGAAAAAAAAAGACAGTTTGTTTACTACAGCACAATTTTTCAATTATAATCTTGAATATACATCAACAGATGTGAAAATAAGATTGTGTGGAATTTTCTGGGTTGGTACGTAGTAAAGATTTCATGAACTTTCGGTTGGCAACTCTGTTTCTATAACTTATGTCTTTGTGCTGGTGACAAGTGACATTAGCATATTGGTTTGGTCTATTGAGAAAAGTAGAATTCGATAGGTGGCGCTTTGAAATGTCAATGTCATCTTAGCAACGAGTAAAACAAATCAGCTGCCGTATAAGCCCTTTGATATTTAAGTGGTTTTATTTTGCTGTTTTAGTTATTTTCAGTGTGTATTTTGTAAAATTTTTGCTTTATCGTTTATTGTGCTTAAGGATTTTGTGTTCTTAAATCAAATTTTGACTCCTAATATTTTTATTTTTGGAGTAATAGAGGTATGGTTGATATTTGTGAAAAATACAACGACTTCGTGTTTTTATTTTATTTTTTAAATAGTCATTTCTACAAAAGTTGCAGGGAAGGTACGTTTGTATTGAGTAATATTTTAAATCTTTAATATCGACTTATTTTCTCTCTGATCTGCAATGAAAACAAAAAAAAGAATAACATAACCTCTTCCATAATATCTCTGATTATATAAGAATATTACCTCACAAATGATGGCAGTAGAAATAGTAAAACACAGTTTTTAACTTGTCACTGACACAAAATTGAACAAATAAAGTACGACTTTACGGTAATTACGTTAACTTGCATATAGTACAAAAACAATGCAAAACGAATTATTTTACTCGTTGCGACAGTTACAATTTTCTCCGCAAGAGGTCTCATTGAATTCTACTTCGCCCAATTAAATAGGTTTGTTCCAACTAAGCGAAATGATGCGTACGTGAACGTCACGATCATGCGCATAAAAACATTTCTGTTCCAACAAGTTCCGACAATTCCACGGACTGATAAAAATGCGTTCCAACAAAAACGAGTCGGCGAACGATCATTTTCATCAGAGATTTCGATAGTCTGAACTATACAAATAGCTGGTGTAGGCAAGTGGGACTTAGCATCAACCCCACTAAAACCATCCTGATAGCCTTCACTAAGAAAAGAAAACTCAACCTCAAAACCATAAAACTTGATGGGAACGAGATTGAATGGAGACAAGAAGTCAAGTATCTAGGTTTAACTATAGACAGTAAACTCCTGTGGAACAAACACGAAAAGGAGATTACACACAAGGCTAAAATGGCTATAATCTGGCAGGAAGAAGCTGGGGCTGTAACCCAAAAATCCTAAGCTGGATGTACACTGCCATAGTGAGACCAATCATCACTTATGGAGCCATTGCATGGAGTAGTAGAACTAGCCTATTGACGACGAGAGAAAACCTCTCCAAAATTCAAAGACTAGCCTGTATATGTATTACGGGAGCAATGAGAACATGCCCAACGGCAGCCATGGAAATAATTCTCAACCTCACCCCTTTACATATGGTGGTGGAAAGCGTTGCAGAAAGAACAAGATATAGACTAAGTAGAGAGGGAATCATTAAAAAAAACACCTCCTCACTTCTTAGAAATCAGACAACCTGGGACATGCCACAAGACGGTATGATGAAAAAGTATAACTTATCAAAGAAATTCGTTACGGAAATGAGCAACAAGAAGGAATGGGATCCAAATACCATTACCAGACTTGGAAAGAATGCCATTCAATGGTACATAGATGGCTCAAAAGCAATAGAAGGTACTGGGATAGAAGTGTTCGGGCCAGGAACCAAACACTCTGAAAGCTTGGGAAAAACCCCAAGTATCTTTCAAGCGGAAATCCACGCCATAAGAAAGTGCGCCCAGTTCAATATTGATAAAGGATACAGAAGACAAAGGATTATCATAATGTCGGATAGTCAAGCAGCCATTACGGCACTGAGCTCTTGTGTAATCAGTTCCAAAATGGTGTGGGAATGCCTAGACAAACTCAATGAACTAGGTGAGAACAACATAGTCACCTTACTATGGATTCCAGGACACACTGGAATAGAAGGAAATGAAGTAGCAGATGAACTAGCAAAGAGGGGGACTGAAATAATTTTCTGGGGGCCTGAACCCTTTTGCGGAATCAGCCCCAATGTAATATTGGAAGAAATAAGTAAAGCCGAGAAAAAGAGAAGATCTGACCATTGGAAAGATCTCGTAGGGCTTATACAATCAAAGACTCTTCTGGGTGACTACAACCTGTTGGGATCAAAAGAATGCATAAGTCAAAGTAAAACTACGCAAAGAGTTTTAACAGGGATCTTAACGGGACATTGTCGCCTGAATGGGCACCTGAAAAAGCTCAAAATAGTGGAGGAAGAAGAATGCAGATTTTGTGGAATGGAAGAAGAAACCTCCATCCACATACTTTCCAACTGCACAGCACTTCAGAATCCTAGAGCACAGCACCTGGGAAATTACTGGATAGAAGAGGAACATTTGCCTAAGTTGAAGCCTGCAGACATCCTAAAATTCCTCCGGGAAATAGGACTGAAGGAACTACTAGTTTCTGAGACTCTCATCAGAAACTAAGTAGAAGTAAGGGGGCACAATAGATCTTTTAGGTCTCAGTGAATGTCACCCCAAAAAACACACATACATACATACATCAGAGATTTGGATGTAGAACAAGGTTAGGTAATGTTAAATAAACATAAATCATACATAAATAAAACGTGAACTTATAGGGTTGTAATAAAGTTCCTTAAAGTGGTAACAGTTTAAAAATGAATCGTAGAATCGTAGAATCGTTTCAACAATGCATAGGGTATGATGTTCATGGATCAATTCACGTACAGGTTCTCGAACGTTTGATTCGTACATAAATACGTTCACGAACGTTCACGTACTAATCAGAAGGTGATTGTTGGAACAAACCTAATATTACATAGCTTATGGGTTGGTCACCGCCTAACTGTCACCGCGTATCATACGCCTACGATTTAATTTTTGAAGGGGTTTAATGCGATTAAATGTTTTTAAATGATCAATTTATTCTTTCCGGAGTATTGAGTCAGGAGAAATTAATAAAGGAATAGCAAAAGAAAACAGGATAGCAGGAGCACTATTGAAGACATTTAAATAGAAAACGGTATCAAGAAAAACAAAAAAAAGAATTTATCAAACGGCCATATGACCGACAGTCCTATATGGAGCTGTGGATCATGAATAAAAATAAGAGAAATTACTAGATATATGGAAGAAAAATACTCAGAAGAATATATATAGGGAAACAAAAGAACAAATCAGGAGCTCATGGACTTATATGAAAGCCGTATGATATTGACGGTAGTCGCAACGTATAAAATACTTGGGCACATAGAGATACTTGCAAATCACAGAGCAGCAAAAGAATAACTTAGGAGAGGAACTGGATGTAAAAGAGACAGGGAAAGACCAAAAAAGAAGTGAATAAAAGAAGTAGTGAAAAAAGCAGATGTTGAACATACGCTCTGCTATTCATTAATACGGCATCATCATCTTATTAAATGTACGTACCGGCTAATATTTAGAATTTAAAAATAAAAATGAAAATAAATGTATGTATCATAATTGCTTCAAAACAACATAAATGATATACGACCATACCATATATTGCATAATAAGATTATTACCTGTATATGCATGAATATTTACAGCTATAGGAAACACATAAAATGAAGATAATTGTGTACCTGCGGGTACAATTCAGAGCTTTATTATTTATTCTTTCTTGTACAAGCAGGCTGATGGTTTATTCTACATCCGCGCTCCGTGACGAAGCAGTAAGTTTTTTTTACAATAAATACGCTTTAATGGCATGCAAATAATAATCCAAATGATCATGTTATAAATCAAGGGCTTGCTAAAAATGTAGGTTTCATCTCAGTAATATTTGCATTTACTAGTTTTTTATACGTTTGTTTAAAATCTTCCTTCATTGAGAAACCTGACAATTACCGTGACATGAAAGCCCGAATAAGGAAGGAAATGCAAAATATTATAATGACAATTTAATTCATGTATAAGAAATCGCATATGCCACAGTGCAATTGTCACTTTGACAGCGGCAAAAGTTAGCTTTAACTTTTACAGCGTCAAATACAGTGGTGGTTTTTTCACTTATTCATTTGTTCATCAATATCACTGTTGCTAGTATGAATTTCAATAACTGCGTTTTTAATAATTGTACATTAAAATAAAAATGTGTTTATTTTTAATGTTTAATAAATAAAGTTTGCATTGATATGTTTCCAAATTTGTCATTCATTAAATTGTCCTGCCGAATTACACTCGTATTCCAGTAAATAAAGGAAAAAAGTTAACATTAATTACGCCCTATTTTCATCTTCCGGTTGGAAGTTGCATTTGGTACCTCATTAAACATGAGACAAAGTTATGCATGAAAACGCGTGCGAGCGCGGAGAAAATGGCCCCAGAAGACCAGAAAAATAGGTTTTCAGTCAATATCTCCTAAAATATGGCAGTTAGAGATGTTTGGTTCAAATAAAAATTAAAGTTCAGTTAATTTTCTACAAAAATGGTTCCTACGATTTTTCTCGAAAATTTGACCGGTTTCGAGAAAAACGGCACCAAGCGCACCTCGAATAATGAGCTTCTGTGCTGTATGCCGGAGAGCACAGTCCGTGTATTTACACATCAGCGGGGGGACAAATTATTCAATAACTTTGTGAAAAATGCATATTTTCTCATGATTCAAAATTCATATGAAAGAGGAATTCTGCTGCTATCATACCCTGTGAATTGAGTCACGC
>CAJUYH010005062.1:0-24574 GCA_910591685.1 Galerucella tenella
TCACTTACACGCAGCCCACACGATATAAATAAATAAGAAAGTCACAAATGGCGAGCCCAACGTGGAGCGAATGTAAACAAAGGTGGGATATACACTGAATTTTCCTAGGTTGCAATTTCTTCATCTGGTGTTTTCATAATAATCAAAAGTTGGAAAGTTGGAAAATAAAAACTGTTACAAAATATTTTAAAAGAAATAAAAACAGTAGTTGTCGAGCTTAGACGTTCACCTGTAGAACATTAACTACAGACATTTACCGTTGACCACACTAAAACTAAACAATACTACAAAGATGTCGGATAAAAGAGAAATTAATTTAGAAAGTTGGAAGGTGGCAGACTTGAAAGCTGAACTAAGAAAAAGACACATGGACGATGATGGTAATAAAGAAACGTTGTTGAGAAGATTAAAAGAAACCCTAGGAAAAGAGTCAGGAGATTTAGAACAGAACAGAGATAAGGGGGGAAGGTTAGAAGTATCTAAAAGGATTGGCATACTGGATCAAGATGGAGAAGAAGAAGAACCGGAACAAATAATAAAGGAGTTGCATCACTATGTACCAGTACAACAGACACAGGAAACAGGATCTAACTTAGATTTAACACAATTAATGAATTTTATGCAAACTATGAAGAGTGAAATAAAGAATAATATGGAAACGATGAATGAGAAAATGGAAAATAGCTTAAAACAAAGTATAGAAGGTATTGAGTCTAGAATACAAACGAATCTAAGAGCCGACATTAAGAAATTGACTGAAAACTTAGAAAAGAAGTATGAGAGCCACCAAAATAAGTTGGAGACGTTGGAGTCTAAACTGGAAATAGTAGAGACGGATTTGAGCAACATGGGTGAAAATTTTGATAAAAGAATAGAATACTGGGAACTAAAAATGGACAAACAGGAAGAAGAGGTCAAAGAAGGTTTCAAAGATACAAAGAATAGAATGAGCAATAATTATGTGAAAGTCAATGCAAGAATTTCGGAAATTCAAGAAGAAATGAGAAAAGGGATTCAATTGAATTTGGATTTATCCGAAGAAGGAGACAAAATGACAGAACGATTACTACGAAAGGAAATCAGTGAAAAACTAAAAACAGGAAATTCTAAGGAAAACCATAGCCTTATGGAAGATATAAAGAAACAATTTGAAGAAAAATTAATGAGTCTAACTAAAGAGATTTCTAAAGTATCAGATGCCAGAGCAATAAATGATATGAGTTTTCAATATTTGAATTATCAAGGGGGAAAGTTTGATGAAGGAATGAAATTCTGTGGTGACAGCAAAAGAATACACCCTATGAATTTCATTCAAACCATTAAGAATAAAGGACATAGAATTAGAGATGTTCAAGATTTAAGAGAATTCATAAGAGCAAGTTTAACTGGTAATGCACTAATTTGGTGGAATTGTAAAGAAACAAATGTCCAAACGATGGACGATTTCGAGAAAATATTTGTAGATAATTTCTGGTCAGAAGCACAACAATGTAGAGTTCGAGAAAGACTATATTTTGGTCGTTTCAATACTCAAAAAAGTAATTTGACGACTTATGCTTTACAACTTTTTGCAGAAGCACAATTTCTAGTACCTAATATTCCTGAAGGGGAAATAGTAATGTTTATTTCTAGGCATTTTAAACCAGAAATAAAAGAAACCATTGCAGTACAAAATATCTGTAGATTTGACCAGTTAATATCTTACCTATCTCGTATTGAGAGAAACTTGAATAATCATACTGGGGAAAATGTTTCTATGAATCCAGGTCCAAACAGAAATTTGAATATTACACAAAATAGACAAAATTATGGTCGCAATTACGTTGATTTTATTCATAATCGAAATCAAATACATACAAATAATGTGAACAATACAAACAATAGACATAATGAAAACAGGCTTGGTCAGAACAATCGTAATAATAATACAAACAACTACAGAAATAATTATAATCAAGGACATTATAATGTAAATGACAATTATGGTAGATATAATAATTCTACAAGAAATCAAAATAATTATGCTAACAATAGGCAAAATCCCAGGAATGTTGAAAATAGTAGGAATGATAATGACAGACAAACTAATACACACAATGACAGACAGGTGAATGCAATAAGCACGACAAATACGAGGCATAGATCAGGTAGCATGGATGGACAAGTGTCCAGACAATTTAGACAACCGCTTAGCGACAATAATCATAGGTCGAGGTCTTCTGAGAATGCTGGTAGATCTGACAGATCTGCGAGTCCGCATTTTCATTAAGGGTGCATGCGGTAAATGGAACTAGATGTGACTTCATACACCCACGTGAGTTTCTCAATGAATACGAGTATCAACATCTAGAAAATAAAATAATAGGATTAGTAATAATATATGCAAAAATAGATAATCAAAATGTAACAGTTATGTTGGATACAGGATCAAGTGTATCCTTAATATCTGAAGCAACTGTCGCAAGAATTACTTCGTTAGAGAAGAATATAATAAACGTACCGCGTATCAATTTTATAGGGATAAATGATAAAAGCCTTGGTTTTACAAGTAAGTCAGTAGTGGTAACTTTAGTTGTCAATCAAATTAGTATAACAACTCAATTATTAATAGTAAAAAGCATGAATTACGATATGTTATTGGGGAATGACGATTTATCCGAGAATAAAATAACAATTGACTTCAAAGCTAACGAAATTAATTTTAACGGTCAGAATAAGCTGGATTTTAATTTAACTAATGGGAAAGTAGCTGAAGAGATTTCTGATGTAATTAGTATGGACAGCAAAATTAATAGTGTGATGGAATGTGAAGATGTTGTGGGAGAAAATGAAGATTTGAAGCAAAGGAGTGTTAATGATAATGATAATCTGTGTAAAGATGATATTTATTTAGGTGGATATAATAGGAGTGGAGATAATGATGAAGGGGCCGTAGATGCAAAAAAAGGGATGGATTCGCTGAGGATGGAAATAATTTGTTGTAAAAGATGGAAAGAAGTGCTGACGTTAATAGAAAAATATATCACACTAACGAATGAGGAATCGAGAGTGGCTAAGGACTATGTACATACTATCAGAGCTGGAGACATGAGGTCTTTCCAATCAAAGAGCTATCCCATACCTTATAAACACCAACAACGGGTGAATGAAGCTTTAAAAAAATTGTTAGATGACGGAATAATAAGTTACAGTACAACATCCTTTATAAATCCAGTAGTAATAGTAATTAAAAAGGATAATTCGTTGAGATTATGTTTAGATAGTCGTAGTTTAAATAAGTGTACGATACCGGAGTTTGAAATTCCATTAACTATAGAAGCAATTTTAGGTCGAATTACAAAAGACTGGTATATCCAGATTCGAGAAACCCACGTGGAGTATTTCACATTAGTCAACTAAAAGAATATATCTAGTTTCATAAATGATAAAATAGATAATGTTCACTAGTTATAGTATTTTTTTTATTGTTACGTACGTTGTCATTTTGATATTAAAATATATAGGAGAAGCTGAAATATTTGTTACAAAGGACTGAATTATAGGTTAAATAACATAAATCTTTGAAAATTTAGAGAAATCTTAGAAATTTCTTCAAGAAAATAAATTTCACAGATTTCTGGGGGGAAGTTGTGACATGTCACATTTGGCCATTATAACCGGAACATTTCTTTGCGTATTTTCACTATGAAACGGCGAGAAGAAATAAATAAAAAAAAATTACAATCTGCATCACGAGACAAAATTTCATTTTTAAAATTGTAATAAAATTATCATTGTTATACCCATATGGTCATTAGACATTATTTTCATAGTTGAAAAGAAACGTGTGTGGACACTTTCCGTGTGTGGTCACTTCAGTGATTTGAATTGAATAGTTACGAAAACAGAAATTCTACAATATAAAGTGGCGTTAAATAATTGTGTATATGTTTTATAAATAAGCAGTGATCAAATATGATTACATTTGTTGATAAACTATTAGTATTAAGAAATTAATCTTAAGTTTATTATATCTAATTTTCTAATTGGTCGAAATAATTTAAATTCTGCATGGCGATAAAAAACAATTGAAAAAATAATAAGAATGTTGATGAGGGAGTCGGTTGCTAAGGGGTTGTTGATAGCGGTAATGAAAAAACACGTTTACAGATTTTAGAAGTTTGATAAAAACC
This sequence comes from Galerucella tenella, assembly GCA_910591685.1. NCBI lineage: Eukaryota > Metazoa > Arthropoda > Insecta > Coleoptera > Chrysomelidae > Galerucella > Galerucella tenella. The sequence goes on from CAJUYH010005062.1 coordinate 4,173, forward strand.
TTAACTTACCTTTTTTTTTGTGAGAAGTACTCACAAGTATAATTAATTAAACTTGGATTGTCCCTGATCATGTTATAATTAATAATATGAATACTATTCCATCGAATGTCATGGTAGGAGCAGATAGTATGTAGCTTTTTCCTTGGAGCACCACATATTCTTATAGAAGAATTTGAAATAAGATATTTTATATATTTTGTCGAGAACAAACGGAAAGAAGACCTTCAAATAAAAAGAAAAGTAAGGTTAGTTTTAATATTAATGAAGTTGAGAAAACATTTCACCACATCTGAAGTACAATTTATGTGGCAGTGTACTTACCTGGAGAATGGACAATTCCCAGTCCACATGAACAGTTGTACTTTACACTTATATTCATAAACGTTGTGATAACGTACCATAATAAAGTTTTATTGGAAATCACAACCCAACGTGATTTACACCAGCTTGAGGTGGAAGTTCCCAGTTACACCACCACGAACAGTTATTATTTTTTTCGTTTTTCTAGATAACTCTAACATTAAAAACTCGGTTCTGTACAAAACATATGATTGGTATTGTAAAGAAATTAGAAAACGTGATGCAGATTTAAATATCTTCTTACCAATTGCATACAGCAACTTATGTAAACTGTTCTTTTCTAAGAATTTATTTCGTAAACTTTATAGCTGTGTTTGGAATCATTTAATTAGTTGTCTCCCTCTAACTATCGTAGGTAGATCCGTACCAGATTTCAATATATAATAATAGATGGCGTAACAAGTAGTTCAAAATATAATATTTTATTTTTTATAAAAATTATTATAGACTTGATATTGAATTCTAAAATTCAATTTAGTTTGAACATTTGATTTTCATTAAAAATTAACTTTTCTAATATATTTTGCTTAAATAATAATAATTTAGGAATTTTGAACAAATATTTTAGTGTATTGTTAGGTACATAGATACTATTTCTAGTTTTGAATTTTATTAATTAACAAAAAGGTTTTTTTTATGTGTTGAGGTGACACATTGTGTTAAAATATTTTATGTTTAATATGTAATAAATTTATCTTGTGTTGATCGAATAGAACTTTATTTTACCAACTTTCCATCTAATTACTAACACCAGACATTTGAGAGAGTGCAACGAATGGATGCTGGCCACGTCTCTGAGAAGAAATACCCAGTTTCATGTTCCAAATTATATTGCTTTATCTGAGCTACCAATTATCAAATTCATCTGATTAGTTGAAGACAACTAAACAATTTGTTTTCTTTTTTTTTGCCTCAGAACACATATGATTAATAATTAATCTCACTTACACGCAGCCCACACGATATAAATAAATAAGAAAGTCACAATATATATATATATATATACACTCTGTTGTGTTTACAAAGTCCCGCGCATCTATGACGTGTATGAAAGAATAGACAGACAGAGTACATATATATATATAAATGTTTCGGTGTGTGTATGTATATGTACAATTCCTTCACTAATCAATCGAAAGGAACTTCGTTCCATCCGGGTGTCCCTTGACACCTCTCAAGTTTTTTATTATTAACCTAGGTCGATAATGGACAAATTCAAATATTTTGAGAATTCAGAGATAGCAGTTCAACAAAAACTTGTGCAACATAATTTTTCATATCCAGGAGATTGTCTTTAACATATTTGCTGCTTAAAATTACCCATCAAGATAAAATTATTCGAATAAAAATTGCCATTAGTTTAAAATTCGCGCTCAACCAAAAATGACTGATGACATAACGAGTACGTTCTGACTGACTGTGTACTTGTCAGTCAGACGACGGGGTAAACGCTTCTCGTGGTGCGTTAGTGAATTATTTTTAGTTTTTGTCTTAAATTTAGCTAGTAGTGGAAAAAATTGTATATACACCTTGGTGTAAAATATGCTATTAAGGTGCGTATTCACCAAAAAAGCGAGCACGAGCGAACAAGAACGAGCGAGCATTCTGCATCAATAATATTCTGGTGAGTACGGGCTAGCGAGCGAGCGAACGTTTGCTTGTTCGTGTTCAAAAAAGATCGAGAGGAAGGCGGTACATCAAAGAAAATACTTGTTCGTACTCGTTCAGTTTGGACGGGATTTCAATCTTCGAAAGTGCTCTACTGTTAAATCTCGCAATAGACTACTGCTACTATAAATATGTCGGTTTTTAAATACAGGTGCTTTCCAAAATCGTTCCTTCCTTTTTTTTATTTTTCGATAAATTCAATACAACGAAAGCAGCAATAACTGACAATAATTTTTCATGATCAGCCATATTTACCGCGCTCGCACAAAGTAGATGGATCAAATCCGAACTTGAAGATATTCGCTCTGGTGTGGACGAGCTATCAATATGTCAAGCAAACACGAGCAAACATACACGAATGTTTGCTCGTGCTCGCTTTTTTGGTGAGTTCGCATACACAGTCTGTTTTCTACTAGGATTTTTGTCAAATACTCACTATTTTGATCTTCTATTGCTTATTCTATATGTTACTATAAGTTTATTTTGTATATTGGCAAAGTATGTCCACCTTTTACTTTGAACAATCAATTTTTAGATTCCTACCGAACATATTTTGAAATATGAGCCTTTTTTTGTACAACGTTGGTTTCCCAAAGAATATATCGATTGCAAAAGCAAGATGTGTAGCCGGCATTCAGTGAATTTAGCAACTACGTGCTGCTATGAAGCAGAATTGGTGGAATCTATGACAGAAATAACTCGCATGAATGCTAGACCACTGGTAGCTATCAGAAGATTAGGACCGCCTTTATTCATTGGAATGCAAATTGATTCATCAACTTTTAGTACTCCTGATCGTTCGGAGTATTTTTTAGGTAAGATTTGCGGAAAAATTAATAATAAAATGTCACAAATTCATGGATCATTGCTCATATTAATTACCCATATGGGAATTAACGACGGACCCAGTATAGTCGCAAGTTTTGGTCAAATATGAACAGGTTTGGAACAATTTTAGTCACCAACTTTTAATGATGATATCTCGGAAAGGGATGAAGACATTTTGTTATAGAAAAGACCCATTTTTCATAGGAGCAATCACCTTCTGAATTTTGTAGGATGAATTTAGAAACACCTTGTATGTAAATCCAACCAAATTATATATACCTAAACGTAAATTTATATATAATATTATATTTACGCCCATCCATGCAGGCAGAACTTCCTTTGTACCAAGTTTCAGGTCCTACAATTGGAAAATGATGAAAATGTGAAATAATTATACTTGGAGATTTGAATAGCAGAGTGGGAACAAAAGATGATATTTATAGAGCAGTAATAGGAAAATATGGTGAAACATTTAGGAATAATAATGGAGAGCGGCTGCTGGATTTTTGCATATTACACAATTTTATTGTAACTAATACATTTTTCCAACATAAAGACATACATAAATATACACGTGTGATGGAAAGCAGAAATGAAAGGTCAATAATAGATTATATATTAATCGAAAAGAGAAATAAAAAGGAAGTATTGGATACCAGAGTTAGAAGAGGACCAGAAATAGGAAGTGACCACTATTTACTTGTAACAAAAATAAGAGAACAAGTAGAAGTTACAAACCATAATAAACAAAAATTAGAAAGAACAATAGAATATGAATCGGTCAGATCATACAAACTCCAAAACAAAGATACGGCAGAAAAATACAAAATGGTAATTTAGAAGAAATGTGGGATTATTTCAAAAAAACCGTATCGGAAACCGCTAAAGAAATATGTGGTTGTAGCAAGAAAACTAATAAGAAAAAACAAACAGCTTGGTGGACGGACGAAATTAAAATAGAAGTAAAATTAAAAAAAGACGCGTGGAAAATATATGTAAATAACAAAACAACGGAAAACTATGAAATGTACAAAGATAAGAGGAAAAATGTAAAGGAGATGGTAGCTGAAAGAAATCAAAAATTGTTTTACAAAACATTGAAGTCATTAAGAAAGGAAGAAACACAAGAAATAATATGGATAAAAAATAAAAAAGGAGATATACTAAGAAATGAAAACGAAGTAATTGATAGATGGAAAGAGTATTTTGAGAAATTATTAGGAGCAGACAGCAAAGTTCAGGACATTAACAAAAAAAAGGATGCAATAATAAAAAATAAAGACATTGTAACTCTAAAAGAATTACAGGAAATAATAAATGAATTGAAAAATGGAAAATCTCCAGGAATTGATAAGTTAACAGCAGAAATGTTCAAGAGTTTAGGGGAAACAGGAACAAAAATATTATTGAACATATACAACATTGCGTGGAGGGAAGAACAGATTCCAGAAGATTGGAAGACAGCCTTAATAGTTCCAATATATAAAAAGGGGGATAGACAACACTGCAATAATTATAGAGGAATAAATTTACTTAGTACATCTATGAAAGTATACGAGAAGATTATAGACAGTAAGCTAAGGCCAATGATAGAAAATACTCTCGAAGACTCGCAAAGTGGATTTAGAAGAGGTCGAAGCATCCAAGACCACATATTTACGGTGAAACAGATAATTGATAAGTTCTCACAACAAGAAAAAGAAGTATATATAGGATTCATAGACATGGAAAAAGCTTTTGACAAAGTACCAAGGGAGAAGTTATGGAAAGTACTAGAAGGAAGGGGAGTATGTCTTAAGCATAATGTGATGTACCTAGTTGGAATAAGTATAATTGTAAAAATATACCCTACACCATATACTATGGTAATTGGGTTTTTGATAATATATATATTATATTTACGCCCATCCATGCAGGCAGAACTTCCTTGGTACCAAGTTTCAGGTCCTACAATTCGAAAATGATGAAAATGTGAATTTTCAAAAAAATTACTAATTTTCCGATTAACACACTCTAGATTGAGATTGCTTCAGTAATTTTTACGTAATAAAAAAAAACTAAAAATAGGAGTTTTTTTTCTTGGTTTTAAATGTTTATAAATTACTAATGATGTTATATCTGGAATTTATTAAATGCTTTAGATTGATCCCAAAAGAAAAAAAAATTTCCCCAATTTTTTAATATTGTTTGTAGCACTCACTTGAAAAATTTGTTTTTAGATTTCGGAAACCCCAAGTTTGTGGAATGGCTAAGAGAAACTTTGCCAGATCTAATGGTTGAAGAAACAGTTCATACGAAACACAACTTTGAAAAACTAACTCTGTATAATAAGGTTGACTTCGAATCGTATGCAAATGAGAGGCATATCATCGATTTAAAATCAAAATCGAAGAGATCGATTACGGAATGTAGTGCAAATGTAAGCCTAAGCAACACTACTAATTTATAAATCGAAGCTGTTTAGTTTAACTTTATTGTGTTTATCCCACTGTTAGTTAGTTACTTTATTTGTCAATATATATAGTGATCAAATTAAAGCTATTTGTCATGAGATGGGTCTTGTGTAATTATCAAGGATGTTTGTACATAATTTCCATCAAAATTTTGAGTTAATTGTCTGTTATAAGGCCGTTTCTCACTTTCTGCAAAACACGTGCTCGGTACAGGCAAGGCACCGCCTCGGCAAAATATCTTTTTCTAATTTTGACATATGAAGTGACACTTTTTGAAACTGATCAACATTAAGAAACGTCTTACTTTTTGTAACTAGTTGCATAAAGTAAAATTTTATGCAATTGGTGACGAAAAATGTATTTCAAAATTAGTGACAAAAATAATTATTCTATTTATTAAACTGTTATAATACAAGTTAAAAACATAAATTATAAATTAATTGATTATTATAAATATTGATAACACAATTATTGTAATTATTCAAATTAATCGCCGACGACATATTTTTTTCATTGCTCGAACTTGCTGTTATTTGGGAAGCGGCGCACATTGTATTAGATGTTTCACAAAATATTTCTTGTGCTATAAGTTTTATATTATTCATGGAATTTTCAACATATCCCTCCGCAACAGAGGTAGATTTCCAACCTCCATGCCTCTTTAATTTTAAAATATCAGCGCCACTGTCTGCTATAGGAAAGTGGCAGTGCTTCTTCTGAAGCAGTGGCCAGTATATAGAACAGGATTTGAAAGACCAAGAAAGTGTGCAATAACTTTTAGCAGACTGCTAAATGTGTTAATTCCCACAGGATTTCTGGTACATTTTCCATTCGCATATTTTACAAAAAATCTGTTGTGTTTAAGAACCTGGGGACGCAACTTAATATATTTTCTTAATATTTCAACAAGATTCATATTTTCAATGTCTCCAGTGGTAATTGCAAACTGCCATATAACTTTTGTTTTTGAAGGTGGGATATCAACACGAAAATGGCTTCCTTCGTCTATAACATTTTCAACTGGAAGAAATGTTAATTCTGCTTTTCTGCATGCTCCTGCCATTCCAATTATCATTGCAACCTTAGCCATTAAGTATTCTTTGTCATCAGCTTTCACTAAAAATTTGGCAAAATCTTTTTAAAAAAAAACTTTTGACTTTTTAGCACTGTACCCGTCCGCTTGCCTTTTAATAAATGATACCAAATTTTTATATTTTTTAATATCAATATTCCTTTTCAGATTTGGTTCAGACCTTAACATTGAGTAAAGTGTCCATAATGTGGAAACTTTTAGATCTTTCTTACCCTCAAAATATGCAAGTAAAACTTTCTCATCAACATGTTTAATTTTCTTCTCATCACACCACGTAACAAATTTTTCGTATGCCAAATCATAAACTGCCTTTGACTTTTTGGGAATTACTGATAATAGAGCATTACCTGCTGCCTCTTCAATATCGCTTGGTAGCTCTTCAGAACTTGAATCACTCATTTTTTAAAAATAAAACTAAAAATATATCAATCTCGCTAAAAACCTTCCGTCTAGACTTTTTTACAAAATGTCAAACTGACAATTAACATGAAGCAACAGCAACAAACTAAATTTATGTTTTCCAAATTAAATTTTATTTTTTTATTACTTTCTTCAAAATAAGAAAAAATCTTACGTCACGAAATGAAATTTTGTGTAAAATTAGGCATTTCGTAACTGATGGCATAAATAGCTATTATCATTGAATTTTACATTTTTGTTGAATATTTTCACCGTCATGTATTTTTATTCAAATAATGTTTGGATAAAAGTATGAGCAATAACTCACAAATTAAGGGAATGCTAAGAAATAATAAAGTGCACGATTCCATTACGATACTAAAATACAGGGTGTTCCATTTAGGAAAACCCAGTAAAAATGATGATTCCAAAACTCACTCGCTGCGCTCCCTCGTTTTGGAAACTTCATCCGCGTGAATAATAGCCATCATTCTGCACTAGTTGAAGAATATACTATTCTCATCTCTTACAAGTGAGTAATTGGACTTTCTCGCACTAATATCGCACCCTGTTATATTTTCCATAATTGCAAATTGCCATTCATTATAATCACAAATAATGCATTTTTGCAAAAATCGAATTTCATAGATTCGTACAGTATCTACTTAATATATCTTCAGAATATTTCGGCTGAATCAAACTCAATATTACGGTGAATTTGGAGAACAAAATGAATCAAACTTTCCGTATAATTGGAATAGGGAGTGAATCACCCTCGAGCTTCAAGGGCAAAGCCGAATTGATTGTCGTCAACCAACCCTCAACCCCTAGATGAACATATTAGATCATTATCCCCTTGTACAAGCTATATAAATGTATAGTAGACCGTGCGCACTATGTTTATATTAGACACGTGACCGGTATTCCCAATAAAACACTTACGTTCCTTCCTAAGAGTTATTTAAGGGATCTGTTGTCGAGATGGATGAAATCGGTTTGAAACTTTGCTCAATATATTCAATACTTTGAGAAGTGTATTTTTTTTTAATAGAAAGCCCTATTGCTATAGAACGTTTTAATAAAAAAAAATTCTAGGATTATTCACTTTTGAAAGAGAAAATCGCAATTGAAAGTACCAAAAATCCGCCATTTTTTAAAAATATTTGACAATTTTTGACAATTCTGTCTTGATATCGGATGGTCACAAATTTAAGAAAGAGTTGAGAATGGGCAATGTTGCCAGCTTTCCTTTCCGTAGCTCGTTACGGCTTGGAAATAGCACCAAGATTTTAGATGTATCTTTTCACATATAACACCGATGTACTTACCATCTTTATGATCTAAACTGTATATATTGAAAATGTACTTTTTAGAAATAATATTGTATGTTCCACAGGTACTAACTTGGTACGTATATTTTATGACGTTAGAGTAAAAATAAAGAATTATGTATACTTTTGTGACTTTTAGTTGAAAATTAACGTCAAATGTCCCGATAAGTAGGTATATAAATATTCGTCATATCACGAACCGATAATAAAAAAGAAGGGGTTTTAAATTAATCGCAAGAACACAGTTCCAGTGGATTGTTCTATTCAAATTTAGCTATATTTTATATTTATATTGCTATTATTCCACATTCGACAAATGTTTACTTGAATAAATGGGTGAATATAGTTTTCATAAAAGGATCGAAAAACCTCATTCATGTGGGATACAAATTATTAGACACTTTTTCGAGAAGGGGAAGGGAATAAACATGTATGTATATAGATAGACATGAATATAAAATGATTTTTATTCCATATGATGTTTTCCAAAGAGGGGAAGGTAAGTCAGTACGCTTATCGATGAATTTTATAATTCAAAGATCTGGATTGAATGATCGATATCGCGAGCGAAGCGAGCACGCCGGGTAGACGTTTCGCAATTCGCGCGCGCCGTCGACCCGTCGCGCATTCATGTGAAATACAAATTAGACACTTTTTCGAGAAGTGGAAGGGAATACATCTCTTCACCTCAAATTGACTGACTTCATGGGATTTCTACTAGAGCAAAAAAAATTATCATAATTCAACACATACCGCTTCCCGACCAACTGACACAGATCAAAGTGTAACCAAAATATCATTAAATACGGAGCAAGAGAATAAGAAAAAAATTGTTAACCTAACTATTATATAAATTTTCATGGTTATAAATGCAAATAATTTTATATTGTGATATATTCATGTAATCTATTACAATGTATTCAGCTGAAAGAAAATTAAGACAATTTGACAACGCCGTTAGGAAGTATCACCTGATCCTAATTTGTGAACCTAGGATATCTAGACATAAGCTCTGACATAAGATTTTAGTGTGTAATTTTATAAGCTTAAGTGTCAAACGAAAATATTTATGCTTACGAATATTTCTAAAAATTGGCAAAATTTAAGTATTTTCTTCCAGTTTTTTGTGTGAAACGGACTGACATTTAGTTCAAGATAATAACCTTTACTGTTTAAAGTGAAAATATTTATCGTGAAATAGCAAGAATTAGTGTTGAAAAAGTACAATTTTTTGAACTAAAATCTTGATTTTTGAAGTAAGTACTGGATGATCCAGTGAAAATTTTGTTCTAATCTGCTTTATTTAAGGTAAGCTTTCAATCAAATCTAAAATTAACATAAAATTCCGAGGGTCGCGAAGTCGACCAGAACCGTATTTTTCAAGATAGAAATAATTTAAAAGTATCTCCAGTTCTAAGTGTGTACCGTATCCCAAATAGCCAACGAACTTCGTAATACTGGGTGAACCTTTAAATTCCGACACATTTGGTGAGCTCATAACTTGGAAGCTGATTAAGATACCAATAAGTGGTTTTGTCTGAACGGCTTCGGAAATTGCAAATTTTTTTTGGTAGATCAATAACAGATACTTTAAATGAAACACCCTGTATGTTTTTGTACCGTCGGAAAGGCGGAAGCTTCAAGTTTTGAAAAATATTTGGTTTTATAGCAATAATTGAAACAAAACATAAGAAACGTTATAAAAAATATTCAACAAAAATGTTGACTCTTTTTTTAAATCTTCAACTATGCTTATTATGATGTATTTTTTGTAATTCATTGTAATGGTTGTTTTTATTAATAAATTGTTCTTTTTGACCTGTTTTCAACAATAACTTAATCCATGTAATTATCTTAGAAAATCCTGGAGTCTATGGAAAAAATACTAAATTGTCAACAGCGTGAAAAATTTTTTTCAATTCCTGAAGATGTTCAATTAAAACCACTTCTCGATATCATTACACTTCAGAAATTATGCTCTGACAAAAATGTACGGATTTAATGTCAACGAATTGCAGTCTATTTTTTAAAGATAATCTGCTCCTTAAGAACATCTCAAATTGCTATAAAACCATATAATTTTAATAAGTAGAAGACTCGGCCTCTCTTACGATACAAAAAGATAAAGAGTGTTTCATTTAAAATGTCTAAGTTATTGATCCCCAAAAAACCCATGTTTTTAAGGAAAAAAATACAAAATTGGCAACAGCGTTAAAAAAAATTTCAACTCCTGGAGATGTTCAGTCAAAACCCCTTCTCTATGTCGTAATCGGTCTCCAAGTTATGGGCTCATCAAATGTGTCGGAATTTAAATCGCCACCCAGTATAGTGCGAACTATAGTGAAGTGAATCTAGGAGGATCCACTCTGAAAGGAAAGCAGCACATAAACTACGATAATATTAGCACCTCTTATACAGAGTTCGGCAAAAGTCCGGGACCGGACAAAAATATCGAAGAAAATATGGATTTCTTGGAAAATCTTTCTATACCACAAATTTAACTCCATTTTAAACTATAATTTGAAAATATTTTGCAATATACTTACAGGGTGTTCCAATAAAGTGTGACGTATCAAAGTTATTTTTTTTCTTATGGAACATCCTATATTTTATTGCATTTTCTGATGGCCCTAAAAAATATGATACTCCTTCATAATGGTTCCCTATACCTAAATACAGAGGGTTCCGAGTTATGCGGACTTTTTTGAAAATGTAAACATTTCGAAAAAAAGTAATATCTCATTGATATAACAAACTTTAGCAAATTTTCTCTTACGTCTTAATAGTTGGACATTCGTTGAATGTATTCCACGATTGAGTACTGAATACCTCTTTACAGGGTGTTCAGAATTTTCAGTTTCATTATTCGATCATTTAATGTGCAGTACCAGGCTTATTTTAAGTGGAACACCCTATATTTTGATAACTCATCATATTTAAAAAAATGTTATGAACAAATGGTATGAACAATAAAATACAACATGAATAAAAACGGAACTAACAACAAACAACTAAAGGTGATAAACTTTTTGTTTTTTATTTCATAAAATGTCTAAGTGGATACTTAGTGATTTTTCTGTGAGAGAGGCTATATCTTTTTAACCACTCGGTATAGGGTAGCAAAGCCCTATATTTTCCGGAGGCTTTCCGTGATCTATTTAGTTTCTGACAACAACTATGCCAAGATCATTAGTTTGAAATTTACATAGAATTGCAGATGTTTTAAATTGCACGAAAAGTATGATACCTAAGTATAGGACACCCTCACACCATTCGAAAGACGACATTATTTTTTAATATGAAGAATTATTAAAATACAGGGTGTTCCATTTAAATAAAGCCTAATACTGCATTAAATGATCTGATAATAAAACTGAAAATTTTGAACACCCTGTGAAGAGATATTCAGTACTCAATCGTGGAATACATTCAACGAATGTCCAACTATTTAGATGTAAGAGAAAATTTGCTGGAATTTGTTATATCAATGAGTTATTAATTTTTTGCGAAATGTTTACATTTTAAAAAAGTCAGCATAACTCGGAATCACTCTGTATTTAGGTATAGGGAACCATTATAAGGAAGTATCATATTTTTAGTGGCAATCAGAACATGCAATAAAATATAGGGTGTTTCATAAGAAAACATATAACTTTGATACACCACACTTTATTGGAGCACCCTGTATATTTTAAATTATTTTCGAACTATAGTTTAAGTTGGAGTAAACCTTGTGGTATAGAGAGATTTTCCAAAAAATGGATATTTTATTCGATATATTTGTCCGGTCCCGGACTTTTGCCGAACTCTGTATATCAACAATCATAAAATATGTATAGTTTGGCAAGTTTATCTGGAGCTACGCGGCATCGGTAAGAGGCGAGGAAAAACATGGCGTATATCTGTCAAACGTACAAATGGCGTACGGTACCTATTTTACCAAGTAAAACTGAAATTACAAAGGTAACTGACAATACCAACGCCACTGGATAAATCAATATCAGTCAATTGACGAAGTGAGAGGGAAGAACATACGCACACGCTTGCCAATAAGAAGTCAGCTGGTCGATAAAAATCACCAATTATGTAATCGGAGGGTGTGGTAATGATGGTTTTCGTACAACGTTGCCAGAGCTTTAAGAAGCCCATAACAAATTTGGAAAAGTGTTTTTTATATTAATATTAATATTCATAAATTGGAAAATAATGATCCAAGGAAACAAGCCCATTATAAAATTAACGTTCAATCTTATTTTTAATATTGTTAATAATAAAAAGACCCATTTATAATTATTATCACTACATAATTAGTCCTTCAACTTTTTCATAGTTAAACGTGGCAATGTCGAATGTTTTCGACTGCATTCCTTTCACGGTTTCAGATAAACTTGCCAAAGTATACTGCCTGTCTGGTCAAAGAATACACCAGCTTGACAAGAAGCGAAGCTTCCGATCCTTTTTTTATATGCGCATGTCCGACAGGAGCCTTTTTTATAATAAGATACTTGTCATACTTCATTTTGTCAACCAATTATCACTGATATTTGAAAATTCGATAATTTTCTCTGTGTTTTTAATAAGTTATCTGTCAACATCGGTCTCTCAAGGTCATAAATTTTTGTTTCCAAAACATCAAAGAGATTGCGTCGGGCTTCGCTTCTTGTTAAGCTGGTGTATTCTTTGGTCTGGTGTTTATGATGCATTTTAATTGGTACATGTGAATTTTTCCAAGCTGAAGGATAGAAAAAAGTAAATAAACTTTAAACAATTAAAAGTTTTTATATTAATTATTATTCTGCATTTTATTATTCAGTTTGTTATTACCAGGGAACCTTAATGTGGTTTATCTTAGCGCACCTATAGAATTACCATCTGCTAAAATTTCATTATAATTAATTGAGTGTTTCATATTATTGCAGACTAGTCTAGACTGAAGGATCATTGACACTTCTATCGATACATAGTAATCAGCTTTTTTGCACTTTCAATCCCAGTCAATTGGCAAACGAACACTCCCTAGTATCTAAGCAAACATTAAGGTTAAATGGTTACTCAGATATAAAGGAGACTCAACTGCAATAATTGTCCTATTATATAGTAAATGCTCAAACTATTTTTACTCTCGTAGGAGCTCTCACTGTTAGTGAATAGACCCCCAGTGCAAGTGTCGAGCGACTAGAAGGCTGAGGTTTAAGACGCTGTATAATTTTTATTTTTGCAAATAAACATTTGAAATTTTCTGAAAAACTTCCTTGTATAATACACTTGGAGACTACATATGTAGAAATTGAGGGTGAAATTCATAGTCGACACTTGAGGGTCACTCATACTTCACTCATCCTTATTGTATGCAGAGACACTTGACAGGCGAAGTGAGGTTGAGTTTGAGTGTAACTTGAGTGAAATATGAGTACAGATTCCAGCTCCCTTGAGTGAAGATTTCTAACCTATAAACTACATTTGTACCTTTGTACTGTCATTTTTCGATATCAAAATTTTGTTTGGTTGTTATTTGTCTGTTATAGTTTCAAATTTTTGAAGGAAATTAGTATGATGGATGATTTTATTGATTTTGTAAACTATATAGATGATTAGTAATCACATTGGTGTAGTAAAAAGCAAAATTATTAGATTAATTCATTTCATAGACCAAACAATGCTCTCCACTTGAATTAAACTCGTGTGCCAGTGACATCCATGCCTTTTCCTTTCCAGCTAAGCTAGCACAATCAGTTTTTTTTATTTTACATAAAAGAATATTTACGAACCAGCTCACTTAAGGCTAGTTTTTCGCTAGACGAATAGAGTTTTCTTTTTTTTCAATTTTCCTAAGAAATATTGAACTTAAATCAAACAATATCTACTATAAAAATTGAAAATAAGAATCTAAAATTATCTATTAAATAACTAGCTTGAAAAATAAACTTACGCAGCAAATAAGAAATATATAAGAACAGTAAAGAACTAAACTGAGAATAAAATACTTGTAGAGGGCTAATACACGAGCTGAATACAAATTCTAATATGAATGCAATGCAACAGATGTCAGATGAGCGTTGAAGGACATTCATAAATCACAATTGTTAACCAAACGCAACCAAAAGTTCCTAATAATAACATTGATGCCAAACTTTCTTCACTCAAATTGAAGTATTACTTGAGTAATGACTGTGGATATGAAAAGTCGCCTCGAGCTAAACTCCAACTAAGTTGAGTTTGAGTATGAGTGACCCTCAAGTGTCGACTATGAATTTCACCCTTAAAATAAAAAACTTTGTCACTCAACTTTTGCAAAAGTATGCACAAAGTCAGAAAGAGTATTAAAAAATTTTCCGAAATTTTTCGATCGGTGGGAAATTGCTTTGGAAATTTCGGGTATATTTTACTGCCTTGCAAATGAGTTCAAAAATGTGTGATTGAATTTTTAAGAAAAAATATTGATTATTCCGTGAATGGCAGCGAGTTGAAGTTCGATATTCGCGAAAAAATTTTTTTTCTAATTTTTCACTTAATTGTAGATTTTAACAATGTTCCTCCAATTTTAGTGAAAAACAAACGTCATATTCGTATTCAGCACCCTAGAAAACATTGAGTAACATGGTTTTTAGCGATTAGAAGTGATCTGGTCACTTTTTCGTTTTCTAAACGACTTTTTGGGGGTGTGCCGCTCGCCTATATCGATTTGAGAGAAAAGAACATTTTTTTATGAAAAATATCTTGAATTTTCCAAATTCGGTTTTGGATACATAAAAAAATTGAAAATAAAAATGTTTTAATAAAAAATACCTGTTGGCCCCCCCGACTGACACGCTTGTGATAGATCTGAAAAAAATTTATTTACAGCGAACGACTGGTTTGTAACTGTTTATTGATTATACCAAGTTTGAATATTTTACGTAACAATATTTTTGAAAGATTTGAAGAAAACTCGTATGAAGACGTCTTCTTCAAAGGGCTGTAGCTCCCTTAGGAATCATTTTCGGATTAAGGTAATTTAAGCTAAATCGACTTAAAATCACCTCTAGCAACTGTATTTTCCGTTTGACAGGAGAGTTTCTGGACACCCTGTATATTATTTCACAGTCAAGAACCAAATTTTTGTTTTATATCAATAACTATAAAAATATAACAATTTGGAAAACTTACAAAGGAAATATCAACGAAAGGTTAGCAATTTTACCAAGATCTCCACTAAAATGTTTGTTACAGTTAAAAAAATTTTTAAACACACCCGATATAAAAACCGGCGATTTTAACATTCTTATTGGAAATAAATTCGACCTCTTCAACCCACATACAGTTGAGCCAATAAAGTCGTTATAAAAAGAAAGTTAAAATTATTACACAGTCAAGCACCAAATTTTTGTTCTATAGATATCAATTACTATAAAAACAACAAATTGGAAAACTTACCAAACAAACATCGACCAAAGACATTCTCTATATATGTAGCAATTTTACCAAAATGTCCAATAAACCGTTCGTTACACTAAATATCACTAAATAAGTCTTTTTATCCGAAAAACACACCCGATATACAAACCCGCGATTTTATTATTCTTATCAGAATTAAATTCTACCTCTTCAACCCTATTAGCAAAACGAAGTAAACGAATTGTATTTGTTACTCATTCTAGGTAGTCGCAACATTTTTTTTCTCAAGAAAAAACTAGTTAACTGATAAGCTGAGTTGGTTTTTATTTCTAGAGTCGCTAAAGTGAAATGGAATATTCGAAATTAGACCATATTATTAAAAAAACGTAAATAATATTTGAATTTATAGGAAATAACATAGGCGTGCGAATTAAAATTAAATAAAATAGGGAAATATTTGAATAAAATTATTGAATCATTGTATTGTCAGTTTTAATATAATCTGAGGTTTTAGAAAATAAGTGAATTCCATAAATATAATGGTAACCATCAATTATTTTATCATTTATAAGAAGTAAAAAAAAGAAGTGGTAGAAGTGTTCAGGTTTGTATTATTTCCAACAAAAGAAAAACAACGTGTGGAAGCATTTAATATATGCATATTTTCCGACTTTTATGTATTAGATCGACATCAGAATTAATCTTTTATAAGCTATATACAGTGGGGTTCAAAAATGAATGAAGGCTCAGGATGTGGAGTTTACTCGAGAGCACTAAGCCTAAAGCCTAAATATTTAAAATAATAGTAGTATCTAGTATTTCTTGGTCGAGTGAGTTTAGTGAATTGATATCAATATAATATTTATTATTATTTGTTTTTGTGTTTTTTGCCATGCAATTAATTTCGGTTAAGACAATTACTCTGTATAACTGAACATTGAAAATAATTCTTTTTTTAATTTCTTGGGAAATTAAACCACAATATTTTTAAATTCTTTATTTCAACGTTTCGGTAGCGTTCCAGCTACCGTTGTCAAGAAAAAATAAGTAGAAATTAATTTTTATCCCTAACTGACACAACAGAAAAAATTTGACAACTAGACAATCAAAAATTATTTTGAAGTTTGAGACTCCAAAATTTTGTTATCAAATGTTTATTAAGGTCCATTCATAGTAGATCATATCTGTGGCAAAATGTGAAATGAAATATTTCATTTTATGACATTCCAACGATATGATAGTCTACTAGAAATGGAATCCAGTGAAGTGCACGTTCCAGGAACGGTTTTTATTGGGATAGCGCGTTTTTTTCGCTTATATTGGAAATGTTGTTAATAAAACGCGTTTCTTAATAGTTTTTTTGTGTATTGAAATGTGTATCGATTAACAACTATTCAAATTATAAATCATAAGAAAACCTGGATAAAAACTTGATGCTATCCTGATAACGCAGGTAATTATTGATTATTGGAAATTTCTCTTTCTAACATTGGTAACCAAATTTGACTACATTCGGCTGAAATACTAGCTACACATTTATCTGCATTTAGTTGTATTAAAGCACTTTCTTTGATTTTCCGTCTTTTATTATTGGGTTCTTTTAATATTATTTTTGATGAATCCCATTGAATTTGATGACCCTCTTCCCAAGCATGTTTGCAAATAGCTGACTTAAAGAATTCCCTATCTTTGATATATTTTTTGGGTTCGTTTATTCGTACTTTCAATGGTCTAGATGTTTCACCTAAATAAAATTTGTCGCATTCACATGATATTTGATATATGCAGTTTTTTGAAGATTGTTCTTCATTCTTTGGTTTCGTTTTTGTTAGTATTGATCTCAATGTATTATTCGATTTGAAACTAGTTCTAATATTGAATTGGTTACCAATTTTCTTAATTCTTTCTGATAACCCCTTAACATACGGTATTGTCAAGTTTCTAAAAATTATGTTAGCTGAATTATTAATATTATTGTTATGGGGTATTAACAATGAGCCCCTCTCTATATGCTTAATCTCCTTATTTACAAATTCTGCAGGGTAATTATTGTTATTTAAAACATCTTTTAAAAAAGTTTTCTCCTTTGTAAATTGATCATCACTAGAACAAATGATTCTGGCCCTATCGTATAAAGATTTTACTATCCCTTTTTTAACGCTTATAGAATGATTAGAGTCAAAATTCAAATATCTATTAGTGTGTGTTGGTTTGCGGCATACACTCGTTTCGTACCCTGTAGATGTTTTATTAATAAGAACATCTAAAAATGGCAAAACATTGTTATTTTCAATTTCAATTTCAAATTTTATAGATTCCTCTCCTTCATTTATATTTTTTTAAAAATCATTAAGAGATATTAAATCATGAGGCCATATTGCGAAGATGTCGTCTACATATCTCCACCAGACAATTGGTTTTAATTTTTGATTATTTACTATTTCGGCTTCAAAATGTTCCATGTAAATATTCGACAAAATTGGTGAGAGACAAGAGCCCATGGCAAGACCGAAATTCTGTTCATAAAAATCATTATTGAATTGAAAATATGTTTTTGTTATACATAATTTTAATAATTCTATTATTGCTGTTCCGCTCAATTTGGTTCTTTCTGTAAGGGTCTGATCAATTTCTAATTTTGATTGGACAAGTTCTATTGTTTTTTGTACCGGTACATTCGTGAAGAGACTAACTACATCAAAACTGACCAAATAATGGTTTTTGTTGAAATTCAAATCTGATAGCTTTTCTATAAAATGATTGCTATTTCTGATGTATGAATTTGTCTGTCCCGCGAGGGGTTCAATAATTTTCAATATATGATTCGATAGTTTACTGCATGGAGAATTAATAGTGCAACAAATTGGTCTCAATGGTATGTTTTGTTTATGAATTTTTGGCAGACCATAAAAATGTGGTGGCTTACTGTATTTAGGTGTTAACATTGTTCTTTCACGACTAGCAAATTGTGGTTTAATTTCCCAAGAAATTAAAAAAAGAATGAATAATATACCACAAGGAACATACAGAAGATATTGAAAATAATATCTCCAAATAAATTTAAAGTCTTAAATTCATTATCCCGTTAAGTAATATATTTTTTAAGCCCTTAATCTTTCGTAGTCGACGAACCCGTTAAAAGTAACGACCGCCAAAATTAGAATAATGGTTACCAACGTCGACCATAAGATGTAATCTTCTTCTTACTTGACACGGGAATTCTGATATATACCGAGAAATAAAATTTCTTTAAAACCAAATTGGGACGACAACAGATCGTGAACGTAAAAAAGAGTACGGAAATCGCGTATTTTTATTCGTAAATGGAGACAGTGCCGTGCAATAAATTTTATTTAGATGACAAATAATGTAGCTCCTAAGATAACGAACGCACTTGCCAACAAGAATATCCCCCAAACTATAAATGGCTGGATATATAACATGCTCTCAAAAAGAGTAATAAAAATCAGTGTAGACGATGTTACCATCAAAGGCCCGGTTGTAAAAGGGTGTCCACAGGGAGGGGTACTTTCACCACTACTGTGGAACATGGTCTTAGACTCCTTGGTCAGCCGCCTCAATGATGGCAACCTCTACACAATAGCTTATGCAGATGATCTAGTCATTCTGCTAACAGGAAGATTTGAGGAGATACTCTGTGCTCTAATGCAAGAGGCCCTCAACATCATAGAACAATGGTGCAAAGACCATTCTCTGTCAATAAATCCAAAGAAGACAGAAATGGTACTCTTCACGAAAAAAAGGAAGCTTGCAAAACATCAAGTGCCAAAGCTCCTAAATACCGAACTTAAGTTCTCATCAGAGGTGAAATATCTAGGTGTCACATTTGACAGTAAGTTAACATGGAACTCTCATCTAGAAAACAGAGTAAAAAAAGCATACATCTCTTATGAACAGTGTCGCAGAACCATCGGCCGTACCTGGGGAATGTCACCCAGGGATACTGCCTGGATCTACACTGCCATCATCAGACCTATGCTACCGTACGGCGCGATTGCCTGGGGAGTTAAAGCAAACCAGCTGACAGTCGTCCGTAAACTGGATCAAATTCAAAGAACAGCATGCCTCAACACGACAGGAGGCATGAGAACCACACCAACCAGAGCGATGGAGGTGATCCTTGGTCTCACTCCCCTTGACATACACATCAGGGAGGTTATTTTGATGACCATGACACGCTTACGCTCTACCGGTATACAACCTGACGTAGGATCTGGTAGATTGAGACGTAACCTATGGCGTGAGGCACTCAATGAGGTCCCACTGCTGCAGGCAAATACGGACGCAATCTCACCACAATATGCCTTCCACAGGCCCTACAAGGTAATCTTCAAATATAACACACAAGACACATCAGAAGAAGGCGCACTCCGCATCTTCACGGATGGCTCTAAAACCAATATGGGCTCAGGATGTGGAATTTACTCCAGATCTCTGAACCTTAACATCAAATGGGCGATGGGCTGTAATGTCAGCGTTGCTCAAACAGAGCTCACTGCTATCTACATCGCCGCAAAAGAGATTACCAAAAGAAACACAGGTAATAAAATGCACATCCTCACGGATAGTAGACAAGCACTACTAGCCCTGAACAGACCACGTATCACATCAGGCCTAGTACTGGAGTGTCACCTGTCCCTAATCGAAGCCTGTAGCAACAACGAAGTCACTCTAGGCTGGATCAAGGGGCACAGAAAATCGAAAGGTAACCACATTGCCGACTCACTAGCCAGGAAAGCAGCCTCCCAAAAACTCTTGGGACCTGGCACTTTCATTGGTCTGTCGGCGTCGGCTATGATTGACCTAATAAAGGAACACTCCCTTGATGAGTTTAAGGGTAGATGGGACGATGCAGAAGGTTGCAGGCTTGCCAAG
>CAJUYH010005063.1:0-24574 GCA_910591685.1 Galerucella tenella
ATACCAGAGAGCTTTTCTTGTGCCGTTAGCTGTGAAGCTTTTGACCACCAAACAATAGCTCCATAGGTGATTTTTGGTCTTCAAATCATCCTATATCCAATAGAATTGTTCGGAGTCCAAACCCCAAGATTTTCCACTGCTCCCGCGACATATCCACGAGTATAGACTGGACTTATGGATAACTTTTTCCAAGTGTGCGTTCTAAGCAAGTTTATTATTTGGAACAATATCCAATTTCTGCTGCCAATGGAATAAACTCAGCATTATAGGAATGTTGTGGAAAATCAACCAATTTTTCTCTCCTAGTGAAGGGAACTATTACAGTTTCACCAGGATTAACAGACATCTGTCCCCTCTGGCACCAACTGTTAATATTATATGCTACCCCTTAAGTGACCATACTAGGGGAAAAGGTACATTACCTCGTGGGCTGGAGACCTTTGAGCCAATGGCCTTATCCTGAAGGGATGTAGTGGCTGTTTTATATGCAGCCAGCACATATCCAGCCGGCAATGGCTGGTTCAATGCCCTTTTCAGCCAAAACTGAACCAAAGAAAATCCGTTTTGCATTTTTAAATGCTGCTTCAATGTCAAGGAATATGGTCACTGCAATCTCATTGTTGTTAGGTGATTGTGTGATCCTATCAACAAGATTGTGTAACGCTCAATCCGTTAATTTGCCAGTTTGATAAACGTATTAGTGAATGCTCAAGGCAAGTTTTATAAAGCTACCCATCTGATGTATCAATCTAGAACTCTTCAAATTTCATTAAGCAGGAAAGATAATAGGGTGATTGGTCTGACCGGCTTGGAGTGTGGGTCTGTCTGGCCCACTTCCAGTTCTATACACTTCAATGAGGGTTGATGGAAGTAATTTCAGTCTGCTTTGCAGCAGAGCTGGAGAAATTCAAATCAAATTGCTGGTGCTGTGATAATAAAATCGTCTTGAGTCCAGTTCTGGTTGAAATTGATCCTCCTAATGAGCTATCACAAGAACTAGTGTGTCACATAATAAGCATAATTTATCCTGTTCCAACCCAATTTGACCAACAGTGTGCAGTCCTCTCTGCTGCTCCTTCATGAAACTCTACATATAGTGGAAGATGAATAATTGCTAAATCTTCATACTATAGTCAAGCTTAGCCGATTTTAGCTTTGTTGTATTTGTATGAATGTGGTTATATTAGCATATTTAGCATTTTTTCATGTATCACCTAAAATTTTACGATATCCAGTCTTTTTTTCATAACTGACTGCCAATCCATCACAGCATCTACTGTTTTTGTCGAGTGTAGAATGGAGGATTTGCTGCTTTCAGTTTATTGGCTTCTTTTGTCTCTACTTACACTCATCTTATGTTTTTCACACAAGTGAAAGTCTCATCAATAACAGTCTTTGACGTCTGACTGAAAAAGTGTGGAGTTTCTGAATTTCTTAAATGGGGAAAATGAATTTGGTTCATATTTGTGAAGGTATTGTAGGAAAACGCTTCGCTCTAATCTCAAGAAATCATTCAACGAAAAATATAAACCTGGAAAGGTTTTACCCACTTAAATTTCTCCTTTGCCTCTAATTTAAGCGATCAAATTTCGTAAAATCCAGTTGAAATTTACGAAAAATTAGGCTTTCCGAAAACTTTTTTGTATCCTGAGTCCTGGAAAAGAGAAGGAAGTGGGGAGGTTGATAATTAATTGAAGAAGCCTTGAAAAGAACAGAATACATTTTTCAAGTCGTAGTCAGATATTGTACCGGGTGTACCCCGTTGTATCTCTGAGACTATTTATCGTACAAAATGGAGAACATTTTCCATATTACAGTTTTCAAACCACTTCTTGAGGTCATAAATCATAGAGATACTACATATAGAGGCGGCAGGCCAGCTCGGAGTCCATCACGTCCATCAGCATCTAAGAGAGAGATAGAAAGTCGGAGGCTTAGGCTGTCTTTATCTAATAGTGCAAATGCTGTACACACAGATAAAGGCAGAGAAACCTCTGATCGTCTATCTCTTTTCCTCTCACCGGAGCTCAGACGGACATTCCCACTTACACAGTGGCCTATAGTTTGTGGCCTCTATTTGTATTACCTTTATGCATAATTCACAATAATTACACAAAAACATCATTTGTTACAAAATTCAAATATTCGTAATAATCGTATATCTTTTTCTTGCATTCTGGAATAACTGAAAGGGGTGAGTGGAGAAGCTTTTTTTCGTATCCATGTATTTTGTCAAACTAAGTATGAAGGAGAATTTAATGCCTAATAAAATATGTGGTGATTGAATAATTGTTTTGTTCCCAACTATTTTCGGGATTCCTCAAATGCGATGCTATATTTTTCAATAATTGAGTTGAAAAAGGATGGAATTCAAGAAATATGGTGGATCCCAATATTTATTTTTCACGAGAAGAATGGGATTTTGACAAACCCAGCCACAATAACCAACAATCAATTACCACATTATATTTAATAACAAATTTGGAATTTCAATTAGCACATCCTTGTGCCGATTACAACCATACAGTCTTTTATCGTAATCACCAGCTTTAAATCCTAGATGGAGGGATATGCGATTAGGATGGGAACGATTTCATTCCGAAACAAAGTAAGCACAATACCTGAAAATTCCTGTTTCGCAAGCTATAGGTTTACCCACTTGTGGATATCCAGCGAAGTAATCTGAAACATTTAAACCGTCTTTTTCTGTATTCACCGTGTCGTGAAATTCCTTCTAGGTTGAACAAATCCATTTCATTCCAATCGTTAAGCTGAATCCACAAATGCTCTTCAGCAAAAATGTCGTCGCCAGGGATATCTTAATGCATATTCTTTGACTGCAAACGGAGCAGTCTAAAAATATTTAAAATACACTTTCAACATATCACAAGCTATTTGTATGAGTTAATTGTCAAAACTTCGAAGGTTACTGAGAATGAACATGTTCTTTTCCATTTTTTTGGAAACCAGTAGCATTACTAAAAAGATTATTCTTGAACTTAACTTCCCCAACAGTCAGAGTTATCACAAAAACATCAACAACCTGCTTCTTTTAAGGAACAAAACTCATCACTCATGTTTATAGGAACTTGAAAGTAAATGATGATAACCGCACAACAATATTTCAATATGCTGAAAACAGCCTGTATACAAGATTTGGCAACTGCCTCCATAACCTGATCATTACATGTCACTGTACCTACACTATATACTACCTAATTGGAGCGAGATAAAATTGAAAGCCCACTTCTTGCGTGTCGAAGTACGGTATATTATAGGTTAATTGAGTAGAAGTTGGTAACAGGATTATCATCAATTCTCCTGTTGCACCAGACTTTGTCGGTACAGTCCCATTCTGGTGCCAAAAACACCTGTTCCACCTTTCAAACACTCGTTCAGAATTTACATTAAGAACATATACAGGGGAATTTTCAGTTCTTTGGAATTTGAAGTAGCTAGCTTAGTGATATTCAAAGAATGGTTGTGTAGAAAAATTATATTACAGCCTGGAGTTCGCAATTGACCTTGCGCAAGTATGGTTGGGCGCTACTTTCTACTTTTCACCCTTTATCTCAAAGATGACTTGTCAAAAGTTTCGAACAAAATGCTAAGGGAATTCCATTTTCCCCCCGTCTTCGTTATAAATGCAAATGGTATTATAGACAGTAAGGACGACATATATTATCCAAAAACTTATTCTTGCAACCTTTGATTCGAGGAAGCTCACACATTATCATATATATGTGACTTTTAATACATTGATAAATTTGTGATACTGGAATAGGGGTTTTCGGGAGAATTCAGCTCATTCCTTCAGATATCGAGGTGAAATCCGAGATGACTGGACTGAAGCACAAAAACCCATTTTTCTTCATATAATGGCAAATAATTATTGCTTTCGAATTCCTGAATTTTGAATTTCTTGCTTCCTTTGACGCAAGAACACAGAAGATTTTATTGTATTTTATAAGCTTTTAAATGTCCACTCCCAAAATGAGAACGTGAATAATAATAGGTAGTTAATAATAAGGGAAAACTCAAATTCTACACAGAACCTTCAATTTATCTTGATATTCTCATAGTTTGAGTAACGTTTTATGAAAACTAGCGATTCTTGGAAGTTTTCTCTGATTATATTAGATTTGATGATAATCGACCCATTTCACCGCTACCTGTTCAGATTCGTTATACCTAGTCCTCTGAATCCAGATTACATCTTCCAGTCCGACTCAAGTAGCTAATCTTTCATGTAATTTCTTGCCGGTGTCTCCCTATCACCTAGTACAAGTAAACTCACATTCGCCAGGCAGGTAAAAATGACAACTGAATGATTTTGTCCTTTCCCGTCTATATATTTTCTCATTGCAGTAATAAATTACTGTCACTTCCGCTTGGGAAGCTTGTGACATTATCAGATGGGCCTATGAAATTCCACAGCATTGCCTTAGCACTACAATTCCGGTTCCTACACCTACTTCTATCTTTGAGCCATCCACAACCGGGTTGCCTCAGCCTGTATGGGTACAGCTTCCTCACATTCTTCCTCGGAATAGCTTTTTCGAACCTACTTGTATTATTGAAGCTTATTTGACTGTGCGTTACAGATTTAGCCCCGCCTTGTATGACAATGTGTGATGGGGGCAGAGTTAGGAAGACTTCCACCGCACAAATTTCCTCCTAAATATTTTTTTTGTATTTTACACGAAATGACAAGTGACATACTTGTCATTTTGAGCCCTTGTTTTCCATAAAAAATTGTTTTTGTCCAAAACGTTATGAAATAATTGCTGCTTCGTTTGTTCTTTATTCTTTTTTCAACCTTCACATCGCTAATAACCAAAGAAATGAAAATAGGGAATTTATTAAACAAGCTTTTATCACCATTAGTTCTTAGTATGCATCCCACCCCACACGGCAGGCACAGACCGATTCTAAATATGTTTTCTTTGCTATACGGTTTCGATTAAACATGCTGCTTGCTGCTTCCCACATAAATCAGTGCTGTTAGAGACTCAATAGCTCAAAAAGTAAGGACTTTAGAAAAAAAAGTTTTTAACCAAAGTTTTAGACAATAAATAATTGGTCTTTAGAGATAAATGGATGCATTTTATTGATTAATCCAATATTTCAAGAGTTATCGGCCGAGATAGGAGAACCGTTTAATTGAATGGGCTATAGATCATAAGCGGCTAGTTTTACAAAAAAAGGTTACGAGAAAAAAAGAAATGATTGTCCCAGTGTTTTTTCCCAAAATTTACCGAGATATCGGCCAAAAACGTTTTTCCAAAAAAACGTCTGAAGCTCCGCCGGAATCTGTCATGAAAACATACGTTCTAACAAACGAGGTTGAGTCTACTAGAAATTAACCTAACATACAAATCAAGTACAGAATGACAACGTAGTGTCCCAAAAAATAACATAGTTAGCCAAACGAAAATAACTAGTTCTGTAACAAAAATTGGATCGAAAATTTAGTGCGGGATTAAATTCTATATTAACTGATATAAAAAGCCAATCAATTTTTGTTCCGAGCTTGTGTTGAATTGGTTAAGAGCAGAAGAGAGGTGGGTACCCAATATAAGGATCAGCTTTCAGATATGATGTGAGTGCTTTGCCCCAGCACTTGACTTGATATTACTAATAGGAATTAACTTACTTTTAACCTAAAATACGTTTGTCAGAACCTCTGGTGTGTCATTTGACACAGAATAGTTGTTTAATATCGGCCTCAATGAGTGTCTGAGTTTAGAGCTTCCGGTGGCTTAAGAGGGGTAACTGCGAGAGTGGAAATATGATACAAAAAGGGGATGTTTTGCTTCCTGTCGCTTTTTTCGATAAAGGTTGACAGCCTACAAAGAAATATTTGTTGGAAATGTTGTAGGGAATACGAGGTCTGGCTATTAAATAACGAGACTGCATGCACAGAAGGAGTACTAGAGGAGAAGGGGGGAACGGATGCAGTTGGATAGCTGAAAGTAATTATAGTCCAGTCATTGAATACGTTTGGAGATACAAATGAACCAAAGAAGCCAAATTTTGGATATTTCGTAGGGGGAGTGGTAAGAAGGTGAGATGGTAATGACTGGGCTATCACTATTTCAGTGCGAAATCACGCATTTGTCGTTGTGGAAACATTTTTTCCATAGAGATTAGAAACGAACTTTTTTTCTAGTGACGATTGTAATTTCTCGTTAATTGGAGGAGACTCCGACTGATTGTTGAAGTTGATAAAAGAGGCCTATTGTAGAGTTCACTTGTACGTGTTTTCGAAGAGTGTGAGCGGTTCACTGAGAGAGTACCACAGATGATATTAAAACCCCGGAAACAGCGGCCAAAATCAAATCAATCGGGCAAAGAGATCGTTGTATGGGAAAAGAGACCATTGCTGAGACTGTGAGAGCCGATGAATGGACTATCAGCAACAAATTATAGAAGAAAAGGGTCTGTGCGAAGCTGGTTCCAAAAAATTTCACCTCTGACCAAAAGCTCGCCCATAAACAGGTCTTGAGATGTTAGATCGACATTTTATAAGAGATAGGCTAGTGAATAAAGAATTTAAGCCCGCACTAAATTTCCGATCCAATTTTTTTTAAAGGATTACACTCACTGAGTAGGAAGTCACGAAATGCTGTCAGATTTCGGTGGAGCTTCAGGCGCCATCTTGAAAAAAGTTTTTGCCGATATCTCGGAAACTTTGCGGAAGACAAAAGCCATAAAGAGCATTATTGTAGAGAATAAAATCTCGCACCTTTTGTTTCCATAAACACTTTTCATAAAAGTTATCGTTTATGGCCCATTTAATTAACAAGTACTTTTATATCGGCCGATAACTCTCAAAACGTTAAATGAATCAATTAAATGCATCTCTCCAATTTTTTTTGTTTTGTTCCTAATGCTTAGGATCACTCGCAGGATAAAATAACAAAATGCTTACAGATCCGGTGGAGCTGCAGGCACCATCTTAAACGTTTTCAGTCAATATCTCGGGAACTTTTTATCATTTTTCAATAGTCTAGAGACCATTATTTTAGAAAATAGAATTTCGAAACTTTTGTACCCTATAAACTTTTTTCGTAAACCTCACCGCTAACGATTTATGGCCTATTTGATTAACTCTTGAAATATTGGAATAATCAAATTATTAACCCATTTTAAATATCAATATATTTTGTTAGAGATTTTTTTTAATGTTTATACTTTTTGAGCTATGGGACGTATAATAGTGGAAGAAGCTTGAGGAAGCTGTTTAAACATTTTTAAGCATTTATCAATGCTCAAGGGCTATTTGAATAAAAAAATGTTTTGCTAATTATCGGAAAAAATACCGAGCAGATTAGTTTTCTTTCTAGAGCGAACCATTTTCAATGAAATTAAAAGGGTACACAACCCCAAATTGTTGTTTTTGTTGGTGAAAACTGCAAACGTATTGCCCGAAAGGACGAACAAATGCTTACATAAGAGAAAAAAAACATTCAATTTACACATATGAACAATTATTGGCGACCAGCAATCGTTATTTCTTAAGACACAATCTATGATACAAGGTTTTATATGTA
Organism: Galerucella tenella; assembly: GCA_910591685.1. NCBI lineage: Eukaryota > Metazoa > Arthropoda > Insecta > Coleoptera > Chrysomelidae > Galerucella > Galerucella tenella. The sequence continues at coordinate 7,557 of CAJUYH010005063.1, forward strand.
GGTATCAGATCAATATTCAATGATATTAGAATAGTTATTTCAATCCGCAGCTAGTTGCAGTGGAGAAAAAGGGAGGGGGTCAGTAAATATCCTAAGAGATAATTTTATTTTCCAGTTCCATGAAATCTATTGGAAGTAATGGTAAGGCAGTGAAATTGAGATTGTAAAGTTGTTTTATTCCGGAATAAGATTTTGGAGTTATTGGTTACAATTGGTTCCAATGATAAGTTCAAACAAGTTAACAATATATGAATTCCCCTCTTAGTACTAATAGGTTCATATGGTAAGTATTTAACTGATTCTACTAAATGCTATTAAATTATTAGTTTCTGAACAGAGTGGCGTAGTAGTTAGTGTCAAAGTTGTCTTTCCCTAGGTTATGCCAACGATGAAAAAAAACAATGAATACTCTTACTTTGTAACCCGTAGTCACAGTCCTAGGTATTCGACTAATCCACAGCAACAGGTGCACTACAGCTATTCACCAATCAGAGTAATTTTTCCAGAGTATAACATAAAAAGCCGAAGGTGGAGTGGCTTTTAGTAGACTATTAGCAAAGATTCCCTTGCGGGCTTTCCAAGACATGAAAAGAAAAGAAATAGTCCAAGTGTGGTTTCCGTTTGCTTCTGGCTTCAAAAATCCGAAAAGAATTCGTTCAACCTTATGTGGTCAAAATTGCAGCCATTCAAAAAAACGACAAAAACGGAAGAAGAGAGAACATAGACTCTCGACAGTATGTCAATTCAATGTCTAAGATAAGTAAGTCTAATTACCAACCTCAATTACTGGTCATCACCTGGTCAGTTTGACACTTAGGTAGAGGTAGCCATGTATGTTTAGACCGTTTATAGTGAAGGATCAATAAAAGAAGAATTTCTCATATAGTAAATAAACAATGTTATGATTGAGTTTTATTTTTAAATTGAAGTTCTAATTTAGTTTTGTTTATTTTATTCTTTATTTAATTATCAAGCGGTAAGCGGTAAGTATTAGCCTCCCCTTAATTTATTATGCGCTGTTTGGCTTAAGTTTGATGTAAATAAGTTTCAACCCGTAACATCTACGAATTTATGAACTTCCTCAACTTCCGTGAAGCAGTATTTTATTTGAAATATACATTGTAAAACCAATGTCCCACTACTAAATTTATTTGTTTTGGAACAAAAATAATACCCCACGGAAACCAAAACACATACCCACTTTGCGATATCCCATCTCATCCGATACATTGTTAGCTTTCACACCCTACATAACAGTAAATCGACCTAATTCCGACATATTCTTGATCCCTTCACCCTAATTTTCTCGGAACAAAAGTTATCTGCGTCTACTTTGATTACTCAGCCTTTAAACAATGCGTATGCTCAAAATGTTTTGACGCACAAGGTACATCAAAGCCATAATATTTCATAGCAATGATAGTAGAGACTAATCCATGTGTTCCTAAATGCCTAATTGTCCCTACTGGGTAGTCCGGACCATCGGTGAATACAATTGTTGTGCTGACATAACATTCTGCGGTTGAATTTACATACAGAGACACACAACAGGCGAACTAGCTGTCCCCAATTTAGCTTGAATTTGATAGGGTAGCCGCAAAGCGGAATTTATCAACAATGATGAAAAGTTTAACGTTTGGACTCGACAGATTCTATCAGCACCACAAAATTGTTGACTGTACTATTTTGAAAATAACATTTCGGGTTGACTAATAAAATCAAGGATGTTTCCTCGACCTGTATGGGTACACCTTTCTTCCACCTGGTATAGTTATTTGGAATATTAATGAAGCTATATCCTGTGGCCGCTGCGTCAAAGAAGTACCCTATTAGCTGTTCTCAACTTTCAAGTAGTCTGTTCGTTACAGATCTGGCTTCCCCTTAAATAACAATATGTAGTGATTTTGTAAAGCATCCATGGCAATTGTAGGTTCTGGTCCGATAGAAACACGTGCGGCACCCTCCCTTGCATGAAAGTATGCCTTCTCGTTTCCTTCCATGCCAGAATGGCCAGGGATCCAGACCATCAATACTTTATTGAGTTCTCCTATTGAGAAGAGTCTTTTTTGGCAGTGTAAAACCAATTTCGACGTTACACTGCTAGAGCTAAGTGCTTTTAAAGCCGCTTGGCTGTCCGAGAAAATTTTTATTGTTCTATGTATGAGATTGGCTTGCTCCACTCTCTCCACACATGAAACAATGGCGTAAATTTCCGCCTGAAATACGGTTATACAGTTATACTGAATAATTTCTGCTGAATTACTCGATTACATACTCAATCACGGTTTCCTGTTACAATTGTCATATTTAAGTGAAGCATGTTATCAATAGATTAATGTCAAAGTAGACCGCTCACTAAGAAGCAACATCTACTTCTCGGGCTGTTGCACCGACAGACAATGAATTATGCTTCGAACTTACATGGGGTTGTGATATCTTCAACAATATACTCAACTATTCTCGTTTGTAATTAGGAGACACTTGGAGACCGGTCTTGGCGTATTTGCGCCCCATCAGTACAAGGTAGATTTATCCGTTAAGTGCATACTTCTGGACTGGAGACATTGCTGAGATCACATCAATACATTATCGTCAGTTAAGGAAATGTTGATAATTGCGATAATAGCGACATCACTACATCTAACCACGAACGAACGAGAATTTTATATTGACAAAAAACCAAATCAGTTGTGAAGTTATTCACTTAATTACAGCTTTCTGTGGATAATTATCATTTTAGTGAAGCGTGTTATCTATAGATGTCAAAGATAACAAAGGCCTTGCAAATTTGGGAATCACATTCCAAAGAGCAGATGGCTCACTAAAAAGCAACAACTACTGACCTGGCTTCATGTCAGCAAGGGTTTGAATAACACTTCCAAGCTGAACGGGTCTGGTATATCTGCAAAATATAACCAAACATTTCGGTTTGTGATTAGGATCACTTGTAGAGCGATAGCCTTCGTGGCATATAGTCAGGGGAGTTGTTGCTTTATAGTGAATTTCAATATTTGTGGAGCGTAATAATAGTATCAAACTATTATCTTTGATATCCAATTCTACTAACTTTTCCAAGTTGACTTATTCGACTCCAAAAACTATCAAAGACACTTTGAAGTAGATCAAATCGCTCTTTTGAAGGTGTACTTCGTTAGTCAACCTGACCGTGTGTGAATAGCTTAGTTAATCGTGTACTTGCGCTTATAAACAGACTACATGAAACGTGAAGTTTCACAGTCGTCTTTGTTATTCTTCCGGTTGCTTTGCCGTATCGTATAACCAGGGACTTGGTGTCGAATTCGCAAAACTCGTTCTAAGTGGAGGTGGTTAACTGTGAATCGAAAACAGCCATCTTTCTTTCCGATCTAATTTGTCTATTAAAACAGACGTGAGCATTTCAACCGCTGTGGGATATTATCTGCTATTTTCATATTAAATTTTTAAGATCCAGATTATTTTTTCACTTATGATATTCCTACAGCGGTTGGCTTCATAGATTTTTTTTGACAAAACCAAGGTCAACCTTTCAAGCTTGAAATTCTTATTTCGCATCATTTGTAAATCTAAAGGGCTTCACCCACTGTAATTCTCATTTCATATGATTTGTAAACTTAAGGGCTTCACCCACTGACATTGTTAATATATATATTTTTTTAGAATAGATTTAACATCAATTTTATATTTTTATAATCAGAAACTAATTAAATTCATATTTATTGTTATTGCTTAACTTGTGGAATTTTATTTCAACTTCCTTCCTACTGAATTTATAGACACACAAGTTATCATATAGGGAATGCTTAAATAACAGGACAGAACTTTATTCATAGTTTCGGGGTTAACCTATTCTTTTTATAAAAAGCAAAAAAACCACGTGGCGCTCAACTTTATTAACTACCTTTTCTTTAAGCTACAGTTCTGTTTTTTTTTTTAAGTTCGGCGAAAACCACCCCTGAGAATCATTTTTGAATACAAATATTTTTTTCAATAAATTTCATATCACTTTTCATTCAGCGCCAAGTAAAAGTTACATTTCATTTGACACCCAACAATAGGAAAGTTACGTTTCATTTGGCGCCCAACGTGTTATTCACTATAGTGTTCGTATAATATTGTTTTTTCAGTAGTCAATTATCTTGCCTTTAACTATCGTTTTTTCTTTGGCTATTATAGGGAAAATACTATAATATATAAAGTGTGTATAAATTTAGTCAGGAGGATTGAATATATAATATATATTATATAAAGAAAACCAGAGGTAAAAACTTAGTTTACAAATAGTGTTTGAAAGTGTATTGTTTCTTTTTTAAGTTATCTTACAAAATACCTTGTGTTTCTATAAATATTTTTACACTTTCAAGAACTTTTCTGTGAACTTATTATCTTGATACCTAACATATATTTTGATTACTTTCTACCTTAAATAATTGCATTTCGAGTGGTACCAAATTTAGAGGTTTAGTGTCGAAGTTGTCTTACCTGTTTTCTTTTTTTTATTGCTCGTTGTGTTTTTACCTTAATTACATTTTAAAATAAAATAAATCATGTCTCAAAATTTTGAATTGAATGTAGATTATCTATTCACTCATGAAATCGAGCATGAATTAGCATACCGGGGTCAATCAGTGTTAGCTACTTCAGCTGAACGTAGGAAAATACTACGAGGTGTTTTTGCACAGGAATATTCTGGTAGGAGTTCTCTTTTATATGTTGACAATTTAGAAATTGATCAAGAAATCGCTGGTATTGAAACCACATTAGCGGATCTTGAAAAAAAAATTAAAGATTTTGTAGGAACTGTCAGAGATACAGAATATCTAAGATTAACTTGTCGGTTAGGTCATGTAAATGCAAGAGCTACTCGGTTAAATCATAATTCAAATGAGTTCATGGCTGAACAAGAAAATTTTGAAAAGAGACTTACCCAACGAATACTCTTGTTGGAAGGAGAATTAGATTCACGATTATCGGGTACAAGCCAAGCTCATTCGACACCTGTCAATGACAATCAATCTTTTTCTTTTTCTAAACCAGTACCGGTTCATAAATGGGGAATACATTTCTCTGGGATTTCTCCTAAAGAGTCTCTTACAAGTTTTTTAGAGAGAGTAGAGTGTTTAAAAATATCTAGGGGAGTTAGCGATACTGAACTTTTCTCTAGTGCAGCTGACTTGTTTACCGATCAAGCTTTTTATTGGTACCTGAATAATAGGACACAATTTCAAGATTGGGGTCAACTTGTAACTAAATTAAAATCAGATTTTCTTCCTTATAACTACCATGAAGATTTATAAGAGGAAATAAAAAATCGTAAACAACATCCTAATGAGAAAGTTACCCTTTTCATAAATTCTATGTGTAGTTTATTTAATAGGTTAGACATCAAACCAGATGAATGAACTAAAATTAGAATCATTCAACGCAATTTGTTACCTAATTTTGTTCAACCATTAGCTTTACTAGATATTTTAACAATTTCGGATTTAACTGCTAAATGTAAAAAACTTGAAGAAACATTCATTTACTCACAACACTCAAATACCTCTAACTTTGGCTCTCGAAAACAAAATTTACTTGAACCTGACTTAAGCTTACCTCATACTTCCTCTTACCGTCCGCACAATAATTTTTCCCGTCAAGTATCTGCATTGAATACGAATATTGTATGTTGGAATTGTAACAATCAGAATCATACTTATAGTCAGTGCCTTATGCCTCGAAAATTGTTTTGCTATGGATGTGGTACACCTGGAGTGGTTAAAACTAAATGTACTAATTGTCAAAAAAACTGCGAAGGCGGTCGAGTATCGTCCCTATCTCGTCAAACCGCAGAAAAAAATCAACCAGGGACTTCTTCATCCAAGAAAATCGAAGACAAAAGCAAAATAAAATCCAATTCCAACACACGAAATTCCAACAATTCAAAAAGTCAATAAATCAACTTCCTAATTGTTCTTCTCTGCATGACAATGTTTTAACCCAGTTTCATCAACCACCTATTTCTCGTCTAGTACCTAAATTTGATAGGAAAGACTGGAATTCTTGGCTTAACTATGTTAGAAAATTTTGATAACTGATAACTCAAGGTTTGAAATTGAGTACGACTCACCATTTTTGTGTGTGGAATCATTGTTGTATAGGAAGGAACATGACAATCGACCTTATGTTGATGTACAGATTTTCGGGAAAACATTTTCTTGTTTAATTGATACATTTAAGTTTGATAGGTTCGTTAGGACTTGATTTTCTTCAGGATTTATCTTTACCTATCTTACAGGGCCAATATAACAAGGTGTCCACCGAGGATGGAAAACTTCATGATGTGGTTGGTTCAGTGGAAACTTATATCACATTAGATAAGATATCTCGGGCAATTACATTATTTATCTTACCTTCAGTAAAACATACAGTCATACTTAGTATAGATTTTCTCAAAGTTTTTAATATTAAAATTGATTTTTCTAAATTCACTATGAACTTAAATTCTTTATCTGTAAATATTATTAATACTGTACAGGATGTCTCAAATTTAACTTCAACGGAAACTGATCTTTTGACTAACCGAAGGAAACATGCTCCAATTATTTGGACTCCGGAAGCCCAGAAAGCTTTCGAAGATATCAAGGTTGCTTTAACTTCTGCACCAGTACTTTGTAGTCCTAATTTTGATCGTCCATTCTTTTTAATGTGTGATGCTAGTGATGTAGGAGTCGGTAGTGTTCTTTTTCAACTTGAAGATGGATTAGAGAATCCAGTAGCTTACATGAGTAAAAAGCTTACGAAAGGTCAAAAGAAATTTTCTACTACGGAGAAAGAAGCCTTAGCTGTTCTTTTAGGGATAGAACATTTTCGATATTATCTTTTAGGTAGACACTTTACTGTCATAACAGATCATTCTTCTCTTGTCTGGTTAAATAATATGAAACAACCCTCTCCTCGTCTTGCTCGCTGGATTCTTCAATTGTCTCAGTATAATTTCTCTATCGTTCACAGAAAATCTACAGGAACCGTACCTGCAGATTTCCTTTCTTGTATACCTGATGTAAATGTCTTAGATTTATCTTTACTTAAGCCTGATAATTGGTACAAGGAGATGATTAAAAAGGTTACCAGTAATCCTGATAGTTATCCCAGTTTCAAGGTAGAAAATAATGTCTTATATAAACATGTCCTTACTAAATATACCGATATGAGTAACGTTACTGATTGGAAAATTGTGGTTCCAACTCCCAATAGGTCTGAACTTTTAACCAAATTTCATGATGACTCAACTTCAGCTCACTTTGGTATATTCAAAACTTTAGAGAGAATTTCTGAGTTGTATTTTTGGCCGAATATGAGACAGTCTGTACGCAGATATGTGAGGCGTTGTCAGGTTTGTGCCACATGTAAGCCTACAAATTTGCCACAAGCTGGACTAATGGGACAATATCGCAACATAGAATTTCCGTTTCAATTAATCTCTTGTGATTTGAAAGGACCTTATCCTAGATCCCGTCAAGGTAATCAATATGCCTTAGTAGTTGTTGACTGGTTCACCAAGTTTACCTTAATTCATACTATGCCTAAAGCTACCGCTCCCGCCATTTGTAAATTTTTAAAAAATAATGTTTTTTTAATTTTTGGAGTACCTTAAATTATAGCTACTGATAATGGTAAACAATTCACCAGTCAGTTGTTTGAAAACTTAATGACTAAATATGAAGTTCAAAATATTTGGTATACTTCAAATTTTACACCACAAGCTAATCATACAGAACGTGTCAATAAATCTATCGTTACTGCTTTACGCTCAAATTTTTATGAAGATCATAGATCTTGGGATTTAGAAATATACAAAATAGCTCAGGCAATTCGTCTTTCTAAGCACGAAGTTACTGATTTTACGCCTCCATTTTTAGTAGAAGAAGCAATAAAGAAATGTGAAAAATGTTATTATTGAGGAAATCTTATTTATTTCCATTCATCAAAGGAAATCAAAGAAATAAAAAAAACAATAACTGAGTAACATAAAAACTAAATTTTATTTTACTACTTATTTCAATTACAGAAGGCGATAAAGAAAATGTAATGAAAAAATATAATCCGGAAATATAATATTCTAAGTTGGTATTTAGATTGAATTAATTAGTTAACTAAATATACATATTTTGAAGACTTCAACTGTATACATGTGAACCTTTTATCACCTGTATAAGAAAAACTAGAAGAAGAAAAAGAACAAGATAAAAAAAATATCATTGTATGTGTGTATCTGGCCCTTATCACTAGGAGGAAAAAATATAAAAGCAGAAATCACAAAAGGAAAAGCATAGACTTAAATGCAACTTACCATTCACATTGAATGCACTTTAGGAAAGATGAAGTTTAAATAAAAGAAAAATTTTAAAAATTCAACTTGACTGTTTCATGGATCACAGGAAAACGAAAGCTTATTCTCACTACTATCTATTAAATTATTGAACTATGCGATGAGCAATCGACATACGTTACATATTTCTTTCCTGTTCACATGCTCCGCTTCGAGAAAGAATTTACGTATTCGTAGTGTGTTCTTAATTTCTATCTCTGTATAGGAGAGAAGAATTGAAATATTTGACCAATATCAGTGTATACTGATCCTCACCAACGGAGATTATTCGTCGCACATTAAATGTAAAAATTTTGCCTTTCAGCGGTGATCGGTGCTACAGGTTTTCGACGAGAATCACATTTTGATAAGGAAAAAGGACTGGCTACTCGCCGTCCGGTAGATATTTAAATATTCCAATGATAGTGGTCAAATATAACGTTACAGAACATCCAATTCCATCCAGGAGATCATGTTTGAAAAAAAACATATCCTAAATCTGATAAAGCTCAATATGTTTCTGCTAAATTCCTGCCTAAATACATACATTGTGTAGTAAATAAAGTTATCTCTCCCTTGATTTATGAACTGAAAGATTTAAATGGTAAAAATATGGGTCGTTGGCATATTAAAGACTTGAAGGAAAATATCTTATCTTCTGCTGACTCAAGTGACCACCAGGTGGAAAATTCAGAATCTGAATCTGAAATATCTTCTGATTGATTATCTGCTAATTCGTTTTATCTATTACCTATAAGTTTGGAATTCTTTCCTACTAATATCTTACATGTGTTCCTTCTCTGTCTCTGTTTTGATTTGCTATATATATTCAATAAGGGATTAATTAGAGGTAACTATAGGTTATCTGAGATCCTGCTCAGAAATTTGAGAAAGTCTGAATAATTCATACTTTCTATATGAGTATTGAAATTTGAAAACTATGCTTGAAGGGAATATCGTGAACCTATGAATGTTGGTGTTCCTAATTATAGTTTTAAGTAATGAATTTTTTGGGATAGCTTTTCCTGAGAATATATTTTACTTTTAGCTTTGTCCTATATGACAAAGACTAAATTATCTTTATCTTATCTTTTCACGTTTCACTTATTTATCGTGTTGAGTTCCAGAGGTAGTAGTGACGTAAAGTTTAGCTTATCGTATCTTATCTTTGTCTTAATTGACAATATCTATCTCAAAAGTTGAGAGTACCGTTTTTTTTAGTTATCTGAAGAGGATCAGATTAACTAAAAATTATTTTAATCTTTATAGCATTACAAGACAGAGGAGCATACATAATTATTACTTATTTTACCTAATTTTCCTTTCCTAACTTATCTATCTATATTTATTTGTAACTTCTCGTTTATTATTGGTTAAGAATATATTTAGTAAGTTCAGTTGCCTTGTAAAGTAGACTGTTCCTTTGAATTGGTACTAAATATGTTCATATCTTTCATTATCTTATTACCTTTAAATGTTGATTTTATTTGAATTGAAACAATTTTTATTTAGCAGATGATGATCATTGGATATTGTACTTTATCTCGATAATGTCTGAAAGTTAATTTTATCTCATCGATAGTATCTTTATATCGGAGCCTTTACTATTAGTAGGTTCAAGACTTATGTCTAGGTTTTCTTTATAACTTCAGTTGGCTACAGATAAGTTCAGGAATTATTACCACACCTTTGAGTATGACATGATTTTGTAACAACATGTTAGTGTCGGAGTAATGGCCTGTTTCTTTTAGTACTGTATTTGTAGTATTTCTTCACTGTTGTTTTTATTCTTTCTGATGTTGTAGGAAATCCTCTTAACGATTACGACGTGTTTTTTGGAAAAAAAAACAAATACCTCATTGTGACGATTATTCTCTTTGAGAATAGTACCTTTTCTTCTCTCTTATCTTTTATCTTTTTTTTCTTAGTTATTTGTTACTGATAGTAGACGCAAATCTATCGATCTATCTGTAAAGTTATACTTTGTTATCCCTTCCCCTCTTTTTTAGTTTATTTCTGCATTTTTATTATTTAAAGAGTTTGAATGGGGTGCGATTTTTTGAAATCACTTTCCTGTGTTGTTTTCAGTTCGGCCTGAGGGTAACGAGGGACAACACTGGAATTACACTTCTATTCAATATTCTTTCCCACATCCCTTTACCTCACAACAAATGTATACTGCACAGATAAGATTTGTGATGAGTGCCTATTCCCTGTGCAAATAATGGATGGCTAATGTTGGACCATCTTTATACCTTCCAACTTTTACGCTTTATCTTTTTCTTCTCTTTCTTCTCCCTGTAACATGCTCTTCAGCTGTTACGTTTTTCGTCTAAAAAACTATTTCATTTAGTGAATTTTTTGGCTCATTAGTCACTTCCTCCCAAATTTCTACTAAATTCCTAATCATGCCGTTTCATTGTCGCATTAGCCACTCCGAAATAAAACATTTTATCTAATTCCCCTTCCATTTATGTTTGTCGATGTTCGAAATTTCAATTTTCGAGTGGACTCTTTTTTCCTCTAACTGCCACATAGAAGGCAACAGTCATTTATATTTTATTTTTAATTTTGGTGAACAATTTTCTATTGTCTGGTTGCTCTGCAGCCGGCAACTTCAAGTTATATTTTTAAGGCAAGTTTTAGGCAACTTTAAGTTCCATTCTCAAGGCAAGCTTAAGGCAACTTCAAGGCATCTTCAGTCCACTCCGTTCCTGCCCGTGCACGAGGCCACAGTCTGCCGAAGAGATTACCGCCACCGCCGCCATCGCGCTAAGAGCTGCAACGTCCTCAGCCCTTTAAGATAAGTTCCTCCGTCTTATCTATAGCGTGTGTAAGATTTGGATTTGGCGTGTTAATTACAATTGGTATTCTTTTCGTTGAATTTTTGAAATATTCAATTTATGTTGAGTTTCAAATAATACAATAAATAATTATTATTCCATCCTTTGTATTGATTATTCAATAATTATTGAATTGGATAAACGTGTTCGTGAATAAGTAGATTCATTTCATTTTTTAGTAACGTAAATTTAATTTTTTACAAGGTGTTTCCAGCTTTCCACCTTTTGTTTCTTGTTTTAATTGCTTCATTCGATTAAAAAGCTGGTGGCGTCCAATTTAATATTAATTGTACACCCCATCCCAGTGATAGTGTATAAAATAGTTCAATTGGTGCCGAATTCCACTCCCTGAGGTGGAGTGCTCTAGCCTGGGGCAGTTTTAAGTTACAAATTGGCGCCCAATTAAACGGTTTTTAGCTATTTGCTGAGTTGGTGTGTTTAATCAATATTAAGGTTTGTTGATTTTTTTTTCTAATCAGGTTTTCCAAGTATTTAATTTTGACTACTCCCCGTAACTTCTGGTTTTCATTCTTCTATTTTTAGGCACTTGTTAATTATTATAGTCTCACTTTTTTGGGTTCACCTTTTTATGTATATTTAACTGTTGAAGTATTAATTCTTGTTTTCGACCATTACTTTTATTATTTCAGTAGAGGAAAATTAAAACAGGTTTTTTAATTTATTTGGTTCATTATTTTCAGTTTTGAAGATCACTTCAAGTAGTTGGTTGTTTGATTATTTTTTTACAGCTTTTCAATAGCTTGAATTTTTCTTTTGAATAAAAACTTGGAATTTTTTTTATATCTCCAAGCTTTGATATAAATTTGGCTTTAATTATTTCCAATAATTTGTTAAATTTTTTTGAGTTTATCATCATATTTTTCATATTAATTGATTTTTAAAATAAAATAAAGATGCAGGCAAATCATTTAAAAGTACATGAACTTTCTTATGAAATTAAAATTCGATCTGTTACTGTACCTGATACAGTTGACGAAAAACGCAAAGTTCTTACTGGTTTATTAGCTCGTGAGAAGGCAAACCGTAGTTTTTCATTGCCGGTAAATACTTATTCGTTTCAGGAAGATCATTTTGAAATTCGTAGTACTATTCAGGATTTGACTGATGTCATTAACAATTTTAGTGGTAATAAACGCGAACCCGTGTTTCAAAGGATAAATTCACTATCAATTCATTTAACTAATAGAATAAATAGAATGAATATTGATTCCGATGATGAGGAACAAATAAAAAATTCTTTAGATAGGGAAATACTTGTACTTGAATCTGATTTAGATACAAAGACAACTCCAATTATTTCTGTAGATAGTATAGAGTCACATGGTAATCATGAACCTCTTGCATCATCATCATCTTTATCTTCTCCCACAGTACCGCATTCTAGACATGATCCAGTGTATAAGCGGAATCTTTCTTTCTCTGGAAAGAATGAATCGCTCCATCTATTTTTAGAAAAAGTCGAATTACTTAGAGTATCACGAGGTATCTCTGATAATGAGTTATTTCTACAGTCTTGTGAGCTATTCCGAGGCAGCGCTTTCACTTGGTATTTCAATAATCGTGGAAAATTTAGTTCTTGGTCAGATATTGTTGCAAAACTGAAAGCAGATTTTCTTCCATATAGCTATGAAACAGATTTATAATTGGAAATTTTAAATCGAACCATGGGTGCAAATGAGCCCGTTACTGTTTATATTTCTTCTATGGTAGGTCTTTTCAATCGTCTAACGAATGTTGTGGATGAGCAGTCTCGTGTTGCAAAGATTCGTAGGAATCTTTTACCTTTTTTTGTCTCTGCATTAGCATTGCATTCTCCTAATACTGTTGATGAATTAACTGAGTTTTGTAAAAGAATTGAAGAATCTAGAGTTTGGTCTGATCGTTATCGACCACCATCTACAAATAATTCTCGTTTACTAGAACCTGATCTAGCATGTCTTTATGTTTCACATACATCTTCGTCGAACAGAAAATCTTCTGTTAACGTTTCTGCTTTAACTTCTTCCGTGTGCTGGAATTGTGGCAGATCTGGTCATAGTTTTACAAAATGTCGCTCTCCGAAGTCAATCTTTTGTTATGGTTGTGGTGCTAAAAACACTACAAAGCCAAATTGTCGTTCTTGTATTCCAAAAAACGAGGTTCGGACTGGTCCTGTAAATCTGACAACAGATTCCAGTCATGTGCAAATTACTTCAGAAGTGAAGTCAGAAAATCTAAAACAACAACCATCAACAAGTCGAAATTAATTTCATGTTTTTCACCTACTGCTAACGAATGGCAAGCTTATCTTAGTTTTGTCAAGGATTTTTTATCATCTGTTACTTCTTGTCGTTCTGAAAATCTTGACAAACAATTATGTTCACGTACCGTTTCACTTGTCAATTCTGTACAGGATGTTGAAATATTCAAGGAAAAACAAAATAGTTCTAATTTACCTGTTTTATCTGTCTTAAATAATGTATGTAAAAATAATGTCAATTCTATTTCTACCGATATTTGTCCTTTGTTTGTTAAGAAACCAAATGATAATCGTCCTTATATGATTGTCAAAATTTTAGATACTGATGTTATAGCTATGGTTGATACTGGAAGCAATTCTATTGTTATTGGGAACCAAGGGTTTTCACTTATTAATTCTCTTCGTGTACCTATCGAATACGATGCTTCAATAAGTATCACCACTGCTGATGGTGCTCCACAGCAACTTATGGGTTTTATTACTGTTCCCGTTACCGTGAATAATGTTACGAAAACAATTAAAATTTTAATTATACCTTCTATCAATCATTCTCTCATTTTGGGTATGGATTTTTTGAGTCTATGTAGGGTAGACATCAATTGTCATAATTTGTCGTATTCTCTTTTGTCCTCTACTTGTGTCATTAACACAATTCAGTCCGTTTCTAGTCTAACTTCTTTTGAAAAAGATGAACTAGACAAGATTATCAATTTGTTTGCTACACTTGCCCCTTCTGACCGTATTGGTCGAACTAATTTTATAGAGCACAACATCGACACTGGTAATACAAAGCCAATTGTACAGCGTCAATATCCTTTGTCTCCGGCAATGCAAAAACTTCTTGTGAAAGAAGTGGAAGAAATGCTAAATCTTAAAGTCATTCAACCTTCGAACTCCCCTTGGTGTTCACCTCTCTGGATTGTCCCTAAGAAGTCCGGAGAATGTCGTGTATGTTTTGATGGTCGGAAATTGAATAGAGCTACTGTTTCAAATTCATATCCTATGGCGCAAGTCGATATTATTCTTAGTAAACTCCGAGACGAAAATTTCTGACGTCTATTGATTTAAAAAAGGCTTTTCTACAAATACCTTTGTCTGAATCTTCTCGCCCGAAAACAGCTTTCGCTGTATACGGTGTAGGACTTTTTGAATCCGTTACTATTCCTTATGGTTTAATCAACGCTCCCAAAACCATGGCTCGTCTAATGGACATGGTTATAGATCCTTCTCTTCGACCGTATTGTTTTTGTTATTTAGATGACATTATCATAGCTACCCCTACTTTCGAGTTACATATGGAAACTCTTAACAAATTGTATCTTAGGCTAAAAACAGCCAATCTTACTGTCAATCTTAAAAAATGTGAATTTTGTCGTGATTCCCTCAAATTTTTAGGTTTTGTTGTTGATAAAAATGGTTTACGTACAGATGACGAGAAAGTCTCTGCTATTTTAAATTATTCCGCCCCAAAAAATACAACAGAGATTAAACGTCTTATAGGTCTTATTGGTTGGTATCGTCGTTTTATTAAAGATTTTTCTACTACTTGTTCCCCAATCACTGAACTTCTTCATGGCAGAAAGAAAGGTCAATCCATTTCTTGGACTACCGAAGCTGAAAATGCTTTTATTGAAATTAAGAAACGTCTCACTTCTAGTCCTATTCTTGCAAGCCCTGATTGTTCTAAACCTTTTATTATACAAACTGATGCTAGTGAAACTGGTCTTGGAGCAATCCTTTATCAAGATTGCGATGGTATTGAACATCCAATAGCTTATGCAAGTCGTACTTTAAATAAAACTGAAAGAAAATATAGCACAACAGAAAAAGAACTTTTAGGAGTAATTTTTGGTGTTGAAAAGTTCCGAGGTTATGTTGAAGGTACCCATTTTACCCTTGAAACAGATCACTCATCGCTGCAATATCTATCGAAACTTTCGAATCCCTCAAGTCGCTTAGCTCGTCTTTCTCTTAGGCTTTCTCAGTTTGATTTTGAAATTAAGCACAGAAAAGGAGTCACTATGGTGGTCAGTGATGCTTTATCGCGTTCTATCTCAGAAATTTCCATTATTGACGTAAATTCTTTCAAGCAAGATGCTTGGTACACTTCTATGATTCAGAAGGTCACTAAAAACCCTGATTTATATCCCACGTTTAAGGTTGACAATAATGTTTTATACAAACATGTTTTTTCGTCCAATCCAATTTCTAGTAATTTATCTAATTGGAAAATTGTTGTTCCTACCCCTAATAGAGTTGACATTTTGAAATTATATCATGATAATGATTTGAGTGCCCATTTAGGCATATCTAAAACTTTTTATCGTATTTCCGAACTTTACTATTGGCCAAAACTTAGAAGTTCTGTATCTCGCTACATTAATAAATGTTCAGTTTGTGGTTCATGTAAAACCCAAAACTTACCTAAAGCTGGTATTATGGGTCAATATAAAGATATAAATTTTCCATGGCAATGGATTTCTGCTGATTTGATAGGTCCTTATCCCAAATCAAAATCTGGTAACAGATTTGTCTTAGTAATAACCGATTGGTTCACCAAATTTTGTCTCGTTCATCCAATGCAGCACGCAACTGCTAAGGGTATTGTAAAATTTATAGAAAACCAAGTTTTTCTTGTTTTTGGTGTTCCACAAATTTTTTCTGTTGACAATGGTACTGTTTTTACGTCCTTTCTTTTTAAGAATTTAATGTCGCAATATAAGGTGCAAAAATATTCTATAACGCTCGTTATCATCCCCAAGCAAATCACACAGAACGAACTAACAAAACAATTGTTACAGCTTTGAGGTGTTATATTCATGAAAATTCGTCTCATAACAACTGGGATAATTCGCTACACAGAGTTGCACAAGCAATCAGAACCGCGAAACATGACGTTACGTGTTACTCCCCAGCTTTTCTAAATTTTGCTCGAAACGTTCCGTTAAGTGGAGATTTTTATGGTGCAATTTCCGAAAACGCGAATAACATAATTAACACTGGAGATAAATTGCAATTGATTAACGATGTTCAAACTCTTCCTAAACTTTTTGTAGATATTCGGAAAAAGTTAAAAAATGCATACGAAAAAAATACAAAACATTACAATTTGAGAAAGAGAGATTTACAATTTCATGTAGGTGACAGGTTATGGAAAAAGAATTATGTTCTTTCGTCAAAATCTAATAATTTTGCAGCTAAATTTGCTCCTAAATATATACCCTGTGTTGTCAACAAAGTTATTTCTAAATTAGTTTACAATTTAAAAGATTTATCTGGTAATGATTTAGGTAACTGGCATGTTACAGATTTGAAGAACCAATTTATTGATGTAGATGAAAATCTTCCTGATGTAGATGAAAATCTTCCTGATGATGAGCCTTCTGCTCAAATTTCTGATAATTTATATGTGTCTAATAAGGATTATAATTTGCGAGTCAGATCTAATAGTGATTCTGATTAATTTAGGATTCTCTCATATTTATATATGTAACTATTTATATATGTATCTATATAACTTTTTAAGTAATTTATTATTAACGTGACTATTTTCATTTTTTTGTTT
>CAJUYH010005064.1:0-24566 GCA_910591685.1 Galerucella tenella
AAAAAAAACATACAATGAATAATGCCTCCGTTTCCCACTACTAATACCACCTCATCAATCTTAACCTACATGTACAAGGGAAAATCAACACTTTCATTCATTTGTCGCCTACCTTACTGGAAAACAAATCATGTAAACACAAAAAAACGGGCTTAAAGTATTGTTTAGCAGCCCAGGGGCGGAAAATTCATCACGATTTTTGAATATTTCCATCATCTGTCACTTAATGACTGTGACATTTGAAGTGAATGTTTTAATTCAACGTCAGTGTATGTCAAAGTTTTTTTATATATTTTCCTATTTATTGGTTTATTCGGTAGTCGAAAATTTGGTAGGATTTAGAATTTAGAATTTGGAAACTCCAAACACAATAACCATTCGAATAATGAAGTATGTAAAAACAAATTACAGAAATTATTAAAAAATATTTAAATCTGAAGAAACTAATGGTCAAATAATATATCAAGTAATAGGCAAGGCAAGGCAAGGCAAGGCAAGGCAAGGCAAATGCCTTGCCCTCAAAAGATATTCCAGAAGGGGAAGGGAATATAATAATTGGATTCTCACCCTTCCCCTTCTAGAATAATTGAGTTATTCTAGAAGGGGAAGGGTGAATCCAATTATTATATTCCCTTCACCTTCTGGAATAACTTGATTTGGATTACAAAGTATTGGATATTTTTTGAGGGGAAGGCTGAAGACAATGATTATATATTTTTTGTTTCCCCTTCTTCAAATACGCAATATAAGGATATCATCATATATAAAATGTGTTTATAATTTCATTTATGTTCTTGGGTTTGTCTAGAATGAATCTTACTAAAAATATAGTCTGATACAATATTTAATTTCGTATCTTAATAGTCATGTAGCATGATTGTCGAGTAGTCGATTACAGCTGGCAACCACGATACAAAGTATTGTATGTTTTGTAGGTTGCATATCTGTGTATGCGATTATTATTAAAATTATTTATATCCAAACTGGTTGCCTGTCAAATATTTATAAAAGTGGTAATTTAAACAATATTATGAAGAATCTAACTGGATTTTTTTCATAGATAGCGAGAACACATGTTGTTGATCACTTTCATGTACAGAGCAATACATTTAAACTGTTTTTTGTATGAAATATCATGCCAAAAAGTAATGGCTCAAGTGGCGAAAAAAAATCTTTTTTTGGATTTTTCTTTGTAAATTGTGTATAACCCGCAAATTTTTTGACGGATTATTCTCAAAATAGGTGAGTACTATCGATTTTTCGCAAAATCAGTCAAAAATTCGTGTTTCCCTATAGTTCAACGGACCCATATGAATATATTGAACAAACTTACCTTTAACCAAACATAGCACCAGCTACGCGAGATATTTTTTCCTTGAAATTTGCTAGAACAAAGCATGACATGTAACCTAGTTAAAATAAACAAACCATTTTCAATTACATAACCTTAAATAATTTGCCATGCCATGACATTCCAACTAAACATTTCAGACCAATTTGCTACACGAGCGCCATCACAATTCAACGCATTTCGAGGACACTTTTCATAACACAGAGTTTGTGCTCCTTATGTCTGGTCTCCATGCTACAATCCTTTCAGGATTGATCAAAAAGTGATGGGAAATACGTAATATTATCACTCTTAGGCATTACTTAGCGCGTGGTGAAATGTAAATGTAAAATGGTTAGTGAAATCGGGCATTAGTCATTCAAAAACAAACTTCCATTAAAAAAAGCGTTATGAAATAGTTCTAAACCCACCCACCGCGATCGCTGAAATTCTTCTTCCCTCAGTCTGTTTTTCGGCCTCAGCTGCCTTGCCTATTTCGACAACTCAATTGCAACCAGTGCTTCAGGTGGATGGGTTCGACACCTCATTTTTTCATTCTAGGTAATCCTATTGGACTTTCACTTCTATAGGTTAGACTGTTTTGTGAATAATATTTCCACTAAATATAATAATGATTAGTGATGTCATTTTTAAATAAATTGAGTTTAGTGTTTATAAAATTATCAATTTCTTATTTTTCAACATTTTTTTTAAATGATTATTCTTCATGTTCTTATTTTTGGGAAAATTTTCATTTTAATTTTCTTATGATACTTAGTTTGTTGAGTTTTTATGTAATTTTATATTTTTTATGTTAGTTTCAAGTTTAACTGTGGTTTTTAAAGAATGCTGTTTTATTTGTTTTTCAATTAAATCTTGTTTTTGTTTGTAGAATTTCATTAAATCAAAATGAAACAGTTAAATTTATCGGTAAAAAATAGGAATTTACACACGAGCAGCATACTACTACAGACTATTAATTCAAAAAATGTTGTCATAATTATTTATTTAAAACTGTTTAACAGTAATTTATTGAGTAAAAGTATCTTCTTTGATAAATATATGTGAAAAGAAAATTCACATTCTCATTTCCATTTATATTTGCCATTAATTTCTAAATTTCGATTATTCAAAAATTCACATGATAAAATAGGGGAAACGCCATTATTACCCTTTATCCACCTTGTTATGAGATAACAAGTACAAAAAGTACCTTGCAAAGATAGCAAGGTTTTTAGCAAGATCTATTAGTTAATGACAGATTACATTGCTTAAAATCGACGATTAGAATACGATATTTTGCATCTTGCTTTGATAGCCATATCTTTTAAATAACCATATTGCTAGTGCAAACAGAATTGACCCGAATATCAAAATTACGCAGGTCACTTGAGAAAAGCAATCATATAAGAAAGTCAAGAATTTTAATCACAAATTTTAATTTAGTTTTAGCCCAATCGAATTTTCGATTTACAAAAATTTTTAGCAGCAATTTTCCTTCGGAATTCGTTGAGAGGGGTCACTGGTAGTCTAAATTCAGGGGTACCAGACTTGTTGCTGCATCCGCCAACTTGATTTAAATGATTATTTTTTGTCTCTTGAATAACTCGTTTATTTTCAATTTTAGACGGAAAATAGTGATTACAAAAGTTGTTTGGAACTAAATTTCCTACAATTTTCGTCCCGATGAATTTTTTCATAGGATTGATTTTTTTAGATTTATACTCGAAAAGTGAAGGTTCATATTTGGTTATAGAATAACTCGTTTATTTTCAATTTTGTGAGAAAAGTTGTCATCAACAAAGTTGTTTAAAATTAAATTTCCTACAATTTTGATTCCTATCAATATTCTCGTATGATCGATTTTTTTCTATTCATTCCTAAGAAGAGTTGGGGTTGAACCTAGTATTATATTATCGCGTTGATTATTGACGTTGTACCATTAATTTTTCTGTTTGTTCTGTTGTTGTCAATTGTCTTTGTAAATTTGATGTGTGTAAAATTTTATTTGATACAATTATGATTCCGATTTTTTTAAAGCTTATATTTTTGGGACGCACATTCACGGTTAAAGAAAAGAGATGTGTAGGTAAATAATCAGTTTATCGAACAGAATAATTTTTACAATTGAAAAATTCTCTTTCCAGTACACTTTTAAAAGTCTTTCGAAATTTCAATTACGTCTGTTTGGAACGTTAAGCCGATGGCTCCGCCAAGTTTTCGTCGCTCGATTCTTCCTCGTAATTGTCCACGAATTCATCCGTGAGCTCATGAGGGTCGGGGGTGACTTGTTCTGAACGGTTTCCGTTACTACCAAGGTCATCTTCATCCAGCAACTCTCGGATTGAAACAACATTTTTGCACGTTTCTCCGTTGCAATTGTGGCATAAGACGGAACTTTGCTTATCACAATAATTTTTCTTGTAAAATTGAAAATAAACGAGTTATTCGGTAACCAAAAGTTAACCTCCTTTTTTCGAGTATAAATCGAAAAAAATCGATCCTAAGAAAAAATTAATGAGATCCAAAATTGTAGGAAATTTAATTTTCAACAACTTTAGTAATAACTATGTTCCGTGTAAAATTGAAAATAAACGATTTATTAAAGAGACAATAAATAATCATCCAGCCCAAATTGTCACTAATAATATACTGTCCGTGTCTGATTTTTTTTCCAGAAAATCCGTTAATTGATAGAAGATTTGGAGGAAAAATTAACGAAGATCATTATTAAAAATGTGTAACTAATGTTAATGTGATGACCTTAAATTGTAATACAAATTTTATGCAGGTTACTTTTAATCTACTATATTAATTTGAGTTACATTTGAAAAGCATTATTTCAAAATATTCGAATTTATAAAACACTCTCATGCACGCCATTGGGCGGCTTTTTCCTTCAAAGGGATTAAAAATATGGGTCATCACATTAACAATAGTTACTTTAACTATAAATGGCGCAAAATGGTTTTTTAATAGACACAATTTTTTCTTTGCTTTGTGAACATACAGCTTCTCCCGTGCGAGTTTGATAATGGTGAGAAACAAAAATGTGGTTATGTAGCCTGCAAAACATTTAAAACAGCTAAACAGTTAGATCAGGAAGCAAATCTATTGAAGCCATCCTGAGTAAAGCTATTTTATAAATGAAAACAGACAATATAGCTACTAAACTTACTCACAGTCCTAGATATAAGCTAGAAAAGAAAGGTTTGGCAAGATCCAAACGGACTGACGTAACCACAAGGTGACACCTGCATACAGATGGGTCAAAGAATTGGGAAGGGAGAGGAACACATGGTTTTTTTAACCAGGAAAACATACTTTCGATTTCAGGAGAATTATTGATGTTATCCTAGAAGATGCTGAACAAATAATATTTCTGGAAATAAACAAAGCTGATGAATGTACAACAAATGCAAGATCAGAACCAGCTAGGTTAGATTAGGTTTGTGGTGAGTGAGTCTATAAGGCACTCCTCTGCGACTCGAGTCTATTGTGGCTAGATCAGAACCAGTACCTACTTGGGACCACAACGAAAAACTTCAATGAAAAAATAAGTATTTCACGTAGCTGGTGTTATGTTTGGTTAGAGGTGAGATTATTCAATATCATTCCTGTCCGTGCCATTCACATATCAGCCTTGTAATGTTAATAACTATATATCGATACTACTAATGACATGAAAACTCTGAACTTTATTCTATTTATAACTGACCTGACAAATGTAAGCAAAAAATGTGGAGGTTATCATAACCTCAAAACACAGAGTAATAACAATAAATTTATTGCAAATATGTCAAATTAGATAACAATAATAGTATACATAATAATATTGAACTTATTATCCATATCGACTTTTATATTTCTGGGAAGGGGAAATTGAGGAAAAAAAATCAAAAATGGGGAAACGTTCATTTTCAATACGCTTCTCTGCAACGACCTTTACGATCGGCTTTAAATCCTTCTGGACAATTGGTCTTGACACTACCTATAAGACTTCTTCCATCTGTTACACCTGCGACTACCTCCTCACTACTATCAGGAGCTGGAGTTGCGTCTGAAAGTTTACTCATATTAATTAATAAATTATTATTATAGGAAATTAAGAGTGAAATTTTCAAATTCCAAAAAAATTTGGTATCAATTATTATTAACATTCACCTTTCCAGCTCTACAACTCAAAAATTGTTGATTGAAGGATGTTTGCTCAAAGGAACTTTTTTGTAGCAAATTTAATTCCCTGCAAAAGCTATATACTCTTTTTTTTAATTTTTCAATACCTAAAAATCGAGTTGAAACAAGAAAAAATGTATATGGGAAATCGAATTTTTGAATGGGAAAAGCTTGTAATTGTCTAATTTTCTTTCCCAACGAGAATATATATTTCTTTTCAATAAATTATCAGATTTTCGAATGAGCAAAGATTTTCAGATAGAACCGTTATCGGCTAAAAATGAAACACCCTAGTATTGCACTGGTGCCAAAATGTATAGCACCAAAATATATGAACATTTTATTAATGTTACTATATGTTACAGAACGCTCCGTATATTTGTTCTTTTTGTAACATGCTGTTCATTGTTGTTTATCTTGACAAGTATTGTCAAATTATTATTATTAGTTGTCAATATAATCTTTAGAGTTTTCAACCTGACTTTTCCTGCATTTTATATTAAAATAGTCTAAGAATCCTACCAGACACCTCTCTGACCATTTCTCCGATACAAAGTGGTCCTTCGCCTAAGAACTTCCCTAGGAACAACAGTTTTCACTGGAATAATGAATTCTCAAACCAAAATTTTAAAAGATGTACCAGGTATGGAGACGGAAGTGAAGAAACTTGATAAAAGCCTCCAAATATCCTTTTTTTCGGCACTGTATGGTAAGACTAGTACATGTAGTTCACTAAAAAGGAGCATACTTTCCTTCTCTGGTTTTACTTTCCACGAAAATACCGACGATTATGATAAACACGTAGAATTTGTTAGAAAATCTTTAAGTCCACTACATTTACAAAGTTTATGTTGTCTTTTTGGAACCAAACCAAATGAAGATCTGTCTGCCAAGCATCTTGCTAAATATTTGATCAATAAAATTTTTGAATTATTTAAAAATGACAAACAAAATGTCCAAAATATTCAAAATTATGATAACAATACTCTCCAAATACCTTCAAATTCTCAAAACTCACATATTTCAAGAGCATCTAGCGTAAAATCTGAACCAAGTACACGGAAATTTAGTAAAAAAACTAAACTGCTAGAAATGCAGTCGGAGATAGATAAAATTCAAGACAATATTTTTAAAATGCAAGAGGATATAGTTAATTTAGAGAGCGAAATAGATAACGAAACAAATTTAAATCCAGAAGTAATAGAACAAAATAAAAAAGACAAAACAAGAATTGAAAAACTTTTAAAAATTTTCGAAACCGTTTAGTTACAAAAACAAACCGGCTTGAAAAATATGAGGAGTTTTTCGAGAATTCTTCAGATTCTGTAGATGAAAGCCAATCCGAAGATGACCTTCAAAGCGTTGACTTATCTACTCAGAATGTCACAAATTTTCAAAATGTTCAAAACTGGACCAAATCAAACAATGAATACGAACAAAAAGTAGACAATTTGTCGAAATCAATAAACAATATGCTAGTCAGGCAAACAGTTGGTAGTCAGTTACAAAACTTTGACGGAACCTCATGTTTAAAATGGCCAGTTTTCTTTTCACAATATAATTTGTCCACTAAAGTATGTTCGTTTTCACCAGAAGAAAATGTTTTACGCCTAAACAACTGTCTTTGCGGAGAAGCTAGAGAAACAGTAAAAATGCTTTTAATAACAGCAAAAACACCAGATGATATCTTGGATATACTGCAGAAAAACTACGGTCGAAAAGAGCTTATAATGGAAGAGCTTTTGTCAGAAGTTCAAAAAATTCCATACGTAGCAAATCTTGACGTATTTTTGCAATTTAGTAATGCTGTTCGAAATATTGCTATTGTAGCACAAGATGGCATGTCAAACTTTGTAAATCAACGAAGTATTCTAGGAAAGTTGGTCAATAAACTTCCGCCACATTTACTTACGCAGTGGGGAAGCTATCTAGTAGAAAAAGGAATAGAAAGAAACGAAGAGACGCTCCAAAATTTTTCCCTTTGGGATGAAAAAATGTCTGATGCAGTTTCTAGAATATCTTTCATGCCGAAATCTACAGAAACAAGCGATATCCAACAAGGTTCTAGTACAAGAAGTTTTACAAAAAAGTCACCACCACAACCACAACTAGAAACTGTTATAAAACAGTGCAAGATTTGTAAAAAACCAGAGTTTCATCCACCAGAGAGATGTACAGAATTCCAAAGTGCAGATGCCCGGCAACGTTGGAAAATTGTTCAAAAACTTAATCTCTGTTTCTGTTGCCTTAGAGGTCACTCAGGAAAATGCAAGAAAAGAGAACAATGTGGCATTAATCAATGCGTGAAATATCACCACAAATTACTCCACAAAGAAGCTTTTCAGGCTCAAGAACCGAGGTTTAACATTGAGAATATTCACAACGCGAAGGCAGATGACACAAAATGCACGCTTTTAAAACTTGTACCAGTAAAAATTAAAAGTCCAAATGGAATTTTCTGTATAACCGCCCTTCTAGATGAAGGTAGTACCGCAACACTTGTAGAATCTTCGTTTGCTAAAGAGATTGGATTATCTGGTCCTGTCAAACCACTGTGTTGCAAATGGACTGGAGAGATTTCCCGTTTTGAGGCCAATTCTCAAGAAATCGAAACTGTTATTGCTGCAAAAAATAGTCCTGTTTTTCATGAACTGAAGCACATACGAACGGTATCGAATCTAAATCTCCCTGAACCTAAACATGATCTTCAACTTTTGTCCGAAAAATACCCCTCATTAAAACAATACATTGCTGATTTACAAGAACTTAGCAAACCATTGCTGCTTATTGGTCAGAACAATATTGACTTAATTGTTTCACGGCAAATAATCCACCCTCATCCATCATATCCAATGGTGTCGAAAACAAAAATAGGATGGACCCTACATGGTACCTGTGACTTACAAGACAATAACCATAAGCATGCAGAAATTGCAGTTCTATGCTGCGAAAAAGCAGATGACAAGTTGGACGAAATTGTAAGAAGTTACATGAATTTAGAAAAAGTAGGAATTATTCAACCAGTTTTCGACCGTAAAAAGACAAAAGATGATCAGCGAGCTCTATCTATAGTGGAAAATTCAATAAAATTATGTGGTACTCAATACAAAATTAAACTTCCTTGGAAAGAAGATAACCCAAAATATCCCGAATCTAAATCGATGGCAATGCAAAGATTGTTATGTCTCGAAAGACGCTTGTCAAAAGACAAAAAGATACGCGATCGATACTGCGAAGAAGTACAAAAACTCTTTGACAAAAACTACGCAGTGCCATTAAAAAATGATGAGATTAAAAAAGTTAATTGGTTTTTACCACATTTTCCGGTACTGAATCCAAATAAACCTAATAAAGTAAGGTTAGTCTGGGATGCTGCTAGTAAAAGCCATGGTTCTTCATTAAACGATTTGCTACTCACTGGTCCTGATATGCTGAAATCACTCTTTCGAGTCCTGCTAACTTTTCGTCTAGAAAAAATTGCATTTGTAGGAGACATAAAGGAAATGTTCAATCAAGTCCTTATAGACGAAGAAGATACATTCAGCCAATGCTTCTTATGGAGAAATGCAAACAAAAATGTACCTCCAAAAGTTTATAAAATGAACGTTTTGTTATTCGGCACTACCTGTTCACCATTTATAGCACAATTTGCGAAAAATTACAATGCAGAAGCACATAGGATTCAGTATCCAGTAGCCGCAGACGCAATAATCAAGAAGCATTACGTCGATGATTATCTCGATAACACAGAAACAACAGAAAGTGCTATTAAACTGATAAACGAAGTTATAGAAGTCCACGCAAAAGGAGGGTTCATGATCCGAAACTTTATTTCAAATTCCGAAGAAGTGCTGAAAGGGATTCCAGCTAGTCATGTTGCTGAAGGCCGAATCTCCCAATTAGATCAAAGCAATTCTGAAGACAGAGTCCTAGGTTTGCTATGGAAATCGAAAGAAGACTGTTTCACTTTTAACCTAAAATTTGACAAGATACCGAAAAATATTCTAAATGGCACTGAAATTCCAACCAAACGACAAGTCCTAAAAATTGCAATGTCCCTGTACGATCCACTAGGTTTTCTGTCACCTGTCACAATCAAAAGTCGCATTATTTTGCAAAATATATGGCGCTCAGGCATTGGATGGGATGATTCTATCACTGACAAAATGCTAAAAGATTGGACTGCCTGGTTAAAAGAAGTGGAATCTGTTAAAGAAATCAAAATACCAAGATGCTTTAACCCGAGACATAAAGAAGCAAGCAGAATAGAACTCCACACCTTTTTAGACAGTAGCGAAGAAGCATACTCAGCAGTAGTTTTTTTACGTCTAGTCTTCAATGACGACATTTCAGTATCCTTGATCGCCTCCAAAGCAAGAGTTACCCCGTTAAAAACTCTGACAGTCCCCAAGCTAGAGTTAACCGCTGCTCTTATGGGGGTTAGACTATGCGAAGAAATCATGAAATCTCTTGAAACACTCAAAATTCACAGAAAATATTTCTGGTGTGACTCGAAAACTGTACTTCAATGGCTACGCACAGAAAAGAAGTTGCAAACATACGTTGCAGCAAGAGTTGGTGAGATTCTGGAGTTTACCGATGTCAAAGAGTGGAGATGGGTTCCGTCATCTGAAAATGTAGCCGATGACTGCACACGCGGTACCACTAAAACTAAATTTGAAAATTCTTCAAGATGGTTTAGCGGTCCAAAATTCCTATATTTGAACGAAAAAGAATTCTCTGTTGAAAGATCAATGCAATCCGAAGATGCTCTATGTTTCGAAGAAATTTCTCTAGTTTTGGATGAACCTAAAGAAGAAAGTTTACCAGAAATTAAAACTCACTACACCTGGATAAAAATATTGAGAATTACAGGAAGAATTTTACAGTTTATTCAAATATCAAGAAAAAACAAAAAAAAAGACACAACGTTTTTAACCTCTGAAGAACTACGATGGGCTGAGAAACAATGGTGGAGATCAGTACAACAAGAATATTTTATGACAGACATACAAAACACACAAAATAACAAACCAAACCGTAATGGCAGACTGCCGAGGTTGCCTCTTATTTTGGACAACGACAAAATACTCAGAATACGAAGTAGAATTCAAAATATGAATGAAACAACAGTCGTTGAAAAAGAACCTATTGTTCTTGATGGTAAACACCCATATGTACAGAAAATGATTATTCACATTCACAAAATGTTTGGTCATCAAGGTCTAGAAACGGTTCTTAACGAATTACGACGAAAGTTTAACATTCCGAAATTACGA
The DNA here is from genome assembly GCA_910591685.1 of Galerucella tenella. Classification (NCBI taxonomy): domain Eukaryota; kingdom Metazoa; phylum Arthropoda; class Insecta; order Coleoptera; family Chrysomelidae; genus Galerucella; species Galerucella tenella. The sequence goes on from CAJUYH010005064.1 coordinate 10,786, forward strand.
CAATACGTGAAGAATATTATTAAAAAATGCTCAGACTGCAGAAGAAAGTTTGCTAAGCCGATGCAACCTCAAATAGGACTTTTACCAAAGGAACGATTACTTTACCAGGAAAAACCTTTCACGTCCACTGGTTTGGATTTTTTTGGTCCATTTTTCGTTAAAATTGGTCGTCGAACAGAAAAAAGATATGGCGCGATATTCACATGTTTAACAATGCGTGCGATTCATGTTGAGATTGCTCACAGCCTAAGTTCAGATTCATGCATTATGGCAATTCGTCGATTTTTGTCCGGAAGAGGTGAAGTAAAAGTTATATGGTCCGACAATGGGACAAACTTTCACGGTGCAAACAGAGAGTTACTTGAGGCTTTTGAAGAATTCGAGCTGCAGACTGTTATTAATGAAGTAACCAATCGAGGTATCCTCTGGAAGTTTAATCCGCCCTTAGCTCCGTTTATGGGAGGAATCTGGGAGCGCCTAATTGGGTGCTTCAAGAGAGCACTATCAGCCATTCTCAAAGATCGACATCCCACCGAAGAAGTTCTCCAAACCGTATTCGCTGAAGCAGAGTTTATAATGAATAGCAGACCACTCACACCGGTATCAGAACACTTTGAAGACAATCCAAGTATTACTCCCAACGATATACTCATAGGCAGATCCACAAATATTAATGTTCCAGGAGTATTTAATGATGGCGATTTGCATGCGAGAAAACACTGGAGAGTATCACAGATTTTAATCGATCAATTTTGGAAACGATGGTTGCGCGAATACCTACCCACTTTGATACCATCAAAAACATGGAGTACATCTGAATCAAATTTGAACAAAGGTGATTTGGTAGTTATAAACGACAGCAATTTACCACGAAACGATTGGCCAATGGGAATTGTCAAAGAGACATATAAAGGAAAAGACGATGTTGTACGAGTTGCTGACGTTCGCACTGCTCATGGAACCTATAAAAGACCAGTCCGAAAGTTGTACAAAATTCAAGATTGTATTGAAAAATAGCTTTCAATACGAAGGGGTAGAATGTTACAGAAGATGTGAACGCTCCGTATATTTGTTCTTTTTGTAACATGCTGTTCATTGTTGTTTATCTTGACAAGTATTGTCAAATTATTATTATTAGTTGTCAATATAATCTTTAGAGTTTTCAACCTGACTTTTCCTGCATTTTATATTAAAATAGTCTAAGAATCCTACCAGACACCTCTCTGACCATTTCTCCGATACACTATATCTGTTATCAAAGACGTTAGACTCGTTTACGGTAAATCCTAACACAGTTGTCGCATGCCTAAATTATTAACCTATAGCTTAGAATTTCTCATTTCAATCTCTGGGATCCTTATGTTGCAATATTATACTATACACCGAGGTGGTGAAGATAATTATTATTGACCGAGCGGAATAAGGTGCGAGTTTTATGAATGTCTTCAACACCATGGTGTAGATACAATTTTCTCCACTACTAGCCAAATTTAAGAAAAAAATAAGAATAATTCACAAACGCACCACGAGAAGCGTTTACTCTGTCGTCTGACTGACAAGTCTACTGTCAGTTTTCGATATATTATGAACTTACTCGTTATGTCATCAGTCATTTTTGGTTGAGCGCGAATTTTGAACTAATGGCATTTTTATTCAAATAATTGTATCTTGATAGGTAATTTCAACCAGCAAATATGTTAAATACAATCTCCCAGGTATACAAAGTTATGTTGTACAAGTTTTGAATGTTGAATGTTGAACTACTATCCCTGAATTCTCAAAATATTTGAATTTGTCCATTATTGGCTTAGGTTAGCCAACTTCTCAGTTGGCTAGAAGAAGCAATAATTGTCAACGTTACAGATAGTAGTGGAAAAAAATTAATACCTATTCCTAGCATGTGTTTCAGTAGCCAATATTGTCTATTGCATAAACTTCCTGAAACTTCAGTTCTCAGCTTATAGAAATTCATAGAGTATGGTCAAATGATGCATGATACCTATAGTGAAAACCAAATAAAGTTGCGTTTACATCATCGTTGTGAACATTTGCAGCGTTGTCAGATCGTTCACGAAATATGGAAATTAACAGAAAATAACTGAAGTAAACAAAAAACGTAAATTCAGAAAATTTCACAATATTATAAATGAAAACTACAAAATGATCGATAGTTTGATAGTTTTCGTTTAATATAGTATGGAGGTTTTTCATTTACGTTTTTTGTTAATTAAATTTATGAATAGATTTCACAAAGTAAGAAATTCTAGAATAAAAGTGGTAAGGTTATTACTGAGTTACCAAATCTTTTAATAAATAAATATAATAAAAATACAAGCAATAAAATAAAATATGTTTAATAATGAACGTATTTTCAAAGAAAAAAACTAACATTGAACAAATCAACATATTGTAAAATGAAACTAGGCAGATTCAAATTCTTGTTCATTTTCTTCATCTGATTCAACATCAGTGTCACTCTCTTCACTATTAAAATGTATGACTATCGGACTAATTTCTGGACGATCAAATATTCTTTCCCTCTCATACCATTTGATTATAAATATTTGTCACAAGAGAATTTTATAAAGCACGTAACTATAACCTCAAAAATCGATGACACTACACAAACAACGCGGCAACATGACATTATTTTTGGCAGTGACTATTTTACCGTCAATAATTGGAGGCTTCTTTATGAACATTTCAACACAAATTTTTACATCTAGGGACGTCTAAGCCCAATAAAGTATATTGCTTATACATTATTTTGGTACAAAAGTTTTTTTATTGATTGGGTTATCTTTAGAACCGATTAATTGACAAATTTAAGTATATGCACTTTTCGATAGAAATGTAACCACACAAGCGATATAAATACGACCTTGGTGACGTAAACGCAACTTTATTTGGTTTTTACTATACTTATATTTTTTAATGTTTTATTTTATACATACCTAAAAGTTTCTTCTTTTTCTTAGATTTTTCCTCACTATCTTCATCTTCGTCAGAATAATCATTATTTAAGTTCTTACGCTTGGATGAATGACTTTGTGACGGTTTTTTGTGATGAACTCGAACAGTGGTTGTAGAAGTAGTGCTGGTTGTACTACTGGCAACTGTTACGCTATTTTGTTCAGGTCTAACGTTTTCTCTGGCACCGGATTCTTGACCTGATGAAGGTTCATTTGGTTTGTTCAAGATAGTTCTACCTCCTGGTCCTTGTTGACTATTATGTATTGTTGGTTTTGGTTTCTCAACTTGACCAGGAAATACTATTGCATTGGGAGAAGGAGTATTTGTTTGTGATTGATTTGGCTGGAGATTATTTTTATGCCCTGTATTTTGACCTCCTTCGGCTTGGTGGAAAGTTTGACTATTATATCCATTATTACCTTGGTTATAACCATTACCGGAATACTGACCACCAGTGGTTTGTCCATTAGTTTGTGCATCGGGGATATTTTGACCATTATTTCCATAACCGGTTTGTCCATTATTTCCATAACCAGATTGTCCATTGGGAGAATTTTGACCTTGACCGATTAGGTTTTGGTTATCAGGAACGGGTTTTAGTTGACCATTATTCGAAGATTGGTCTAGAGAATTTGTTGGGCCAATGTTTTGGTCTGAAAAAAAAACTGTAATCAATAAAAATCGCAGCAGACCAAGATATTAAAAATGGGACAAATGTGTAAGTGATGGGAGACGGATTCATACATCACGTTTAGGAACAACTTAGACATTGAATTGTTGCTCCATGTTCTTAATGCCAACAGGCTTTTTAGTATTATTTTTATTACTCAGCTCGATAGTATTTTGTAAAAGTGTGTCGTGTAATCTTTGGAGTAGAATTTCTGTTGAAAAAGTGATCGAAAGTGCGGAAAGTAAAGGCGTGTTTAGAACGTGACAACGCAAGCCCTTCTTAGTGACATCTAACTACCTTGAAAATTACAGACCGGTATTCTAGTAAGATTTTCCGAATATTAAATATTGCGCTATCTTGCTGTCCGGTTATCTCTCAATACCTTACCTATAAAATGTTGCGATTTATACTTTGAAATTCAAAGATTTTCTTCTTATAACATATTGAAGCCTAAGGTCTCACTTGGATAGATTTCATGTACGAATTATTATAGTTCTGGAGCTGTGAGATTCTTTTTTTTCCGAAAATTTGCTGTTGGAAACTAGCTCATCCATGACTGTTTTAGTAGGTAATTGGTATTTCCGAACTAGCCAAGTCAGACCTTATGCTTCAATGTATTATTCAAAGATATAAGAAGAAATGATATTTTCATTAAGCTGTTATAAAATATATCATGCTGTAATAAATAAATTTCAGGACTGGCCATTGAACTTGGCACCCATTTAGATATTATTTATTTTGTCGTTGATGTCAACAATCAAGGCATATATCATAATATTGAACTTGGTACATTTGACATTTATCATGTTTATGGTTATCCTTATTTCTGAGATTGCGCAGTAAAGAAAGAGGGCGTACTTTATTCACGGCAGATTGGGATTACTGTTTTTGTGGTTATCTGGACACAGAAGATGTCGCTGTACTGCAGTATTGCTAACGTCAGTCTGTTATTGTAACCTAAATTTATTCCTTATTGTTGTTATTTCAGTGCCGTAGCCAGGGGGGGCACTAGGGGCCCGTGCCCCCCCCGAAATGCCCGCGGCGGATGTTAAAAATCAACGCTCGGCCCAGAACGACACTAGAATCTGGCTGCAGTTTTGCCGTTCGTAGCAGAATTCCGCTACGAGGTACGCAATGGTGATTGCAATTCTTACTACAGGCAGTCCATTTTTTATCCGTATTAGGACGACTTGCTTTCATCCTTCAATGAGAGGTTTAAGTCCAACTCAAACATCCTGACTTCGCTCACGTTTTTATCGCCCTGTAAAGTATGTAACTCAACTTTTACTGATGTGAGACCAGCCATCGATTTTTACAAAGAAGATTTGTGTGGAGACGTTCACCCAGCAATACTAGAAACAGAGTTTGACTTCTGGAAACAAAAATGGTGTAATGAAAAAGACACTCCAAATAATCCTCTAGAAGCCCTCAGGAAATGTCCTGACGATTTTTTTCCTAATATTAGAGTGTTGTTGTAAATATTTTCCATTCTACCTGTTACTACAGCATCCGCCGAAAGAAGCTTTTCCAGTCTAAAGAGAATCAAAACATACTTTAGAAATTCTACAAGTGAAACATGACTCAACGGTTTGGCTGTCATGAACATTCACACGGACATAAATATTGAAGCTGAAGTTATAACAGATATGTTTGCATCCAAAAAAAAACGCCTGGATTTCAAATTATGATGCCTTTTTCCCTTGATTATGTGTGGCAGTGGCATATCAATATAAATAAGGCACTCTATACCTCAGATTAATGTAAACTTGTAAACAATAACAAAAAAAGTAATAAAAATTAAATTTTTATGATCTGAAGTTTTCGTCTCACCATACCCTAGCCACTTGGTGCCCCCCCCTAAACAAAATTCCTGGCTACGGCACTGTGTTATTCACTCATTGCGTCGAATTTTAACTTGAAGATTTTTGTGGTTTTGAGACATATTGACTGAGTTATTGGTGGTAAAGGACAACTTTCAACGAAACAATGACTTGTTATTAAGGATTCATGACAAAACAAACAATGGAAATTTCATACCAAAGGCGAACTTATATCTAGAAATATGTGAAGATCTACTCAGAATTTCTTGAGGAATTCAAATGGCTTTCAGAGCCTGGAATGGGACAAACGTTATTCATCTGTCCAGCAATCCAGGTTAAATTGTTCCATAACCTCTGGTTATGTTCCCAATCAAAAATGTCTCTTATGACCGTTTGCGCGGGTATTTTAAGGGTCTTTTAAAACATAAGGTTTCCTTAATTACTTGCACGGCAGTTTAAGTTCCACTTAAAGTAGCCAAGGTCTTACTTAAAGTAAGCCGTCGATATTGGATGCTTAACAGGTCCTTAAATTTGAAGTTTTTATTCATAACCCCACTTTTAAACACGTTCGTCACATTCACAGATTATATATGTCACATTCCAGGCTGATCATGGATATGTTTTCTGAAGAAATTTTTTTAGAAGATGAAGATTTCGATTGTGGACAGTTCTTGTTCTTGCTCTAATCGAGCATCGTTTAGAGTATCCTACTGATCCGATGCCGGAAAGTTTGATGATCGAGCGCGTTTGGAGGACGTTTTCCAGTATTCATCGTGTGCTGCGATAATTTGATAAACAGAATGGTTAATGATTCAGAAATAAAGAAATTTTTGCTGTCAAGTGCAAATCGTAACATTTACTACATTTACGTTACGTTTCATAGGTAAGTTTTGGGTCGGGGGGCAAGTGCACTAGTACCAACTTTATTTGAAATGACACGAAAAGTACTAAGCAATGCAACGTTGCTGGTGTACTCCACCACTTTGCTAAGGATGGGTTTAAGTTCAGTCGGTGCAAATAATTACATTTTAATCATACCTTAATATTTAAGCATTACTTAGTTTAAGTAAAGCTTAAGAAAAGTCCGCGCAAATGGCCATCAATGAAATGGATTATTTGGCTGTCTCCTTATTATTGAATATTTCGAGCCATATTTAAAGAAAAAAAACAAAAACTAATTGAAATTCAATGATTGCGTTTGAACGTAAGTGCTTTTAACACCCCTTACCACAACATGTAAAAGATTTATGTTACTACACAGAAAGAAATATCGAACCTTATATGAATCACCAGCTTGTATTGACCGGAATAGATCGATTTTAATCACAAATTTGATCTATTTGATCAAACTAAGCATTACTATAATTATTTTGGTAGCATCGTTACTATTAATAAGGTGATTGTATTAATCACATTAGCGCACATAGTTATTGATGTTTACGGAAATCAATATAATGTTTTTATGATGAATGTAAGGATTTCAATGATTGTTATAATGTGATAATTAACCTCTAAAGAACAACTTGATCACAGCTATGCATTGAGTTGATGTATAAGTGATTAAATTAAACGGTTGAACTCAAATCCATTTCCAAAGTAAATAAACCAATCACTTTTTTGATTGAATTAATGCTACTGTTTTGATCATTTTAATACTTTAAATAATTACGATAATTACCAAGAATTATTGACTTTCTGTAAAACCCACCCTAGATACCTGTTGCAATAGCAAGACACTAATTGCAACTGAGCCGAGACTCTGATTTGTTTTCGAGTGAGTGAAGTGAAAACATGTGGTTTCGCGTCAGTGACAATTTTGATTTTTGATTTTGCATTAAAATTGTTACTGTGTTCGTAGTGTAAGTGATCTAAAAATTATGTGGAGCATCATTCAAAACAAAGGGACACTTGTGGATTGGAGATCTGAATTTCCTGCAATATTATCCTTTCTTGGAGATGAGCAGCGCGTCAAAGATAAAAACTTCAAAACAATGTTGGATAGAATGACGACTGTAACTGATAATGAAAGTAAGAATTTATAGTTTTACGCATAACCTGAAACGTAGTTTACAAATGAAAATCTATTATTTTAGATAATTTAGATGGGTGTGATGCCGCCTTGTTGTGGATCCTACATGATTATATGGTACCTACCAATAAAATGGGAATGGATTGGACATATTTTTGAAATACACTTTTTTAAGTTTGAGAATTACCGATCATGCGCAAAAGTGAATATACTTTGAGAATATTTGAAAAACAATAGAAATATATCAGATTATAATATTTTTTTATTATAACTCCTATTACCTTGCTTTGCATATAAACAAAAATAATAGGTATAAGACTCTTGATAATTTCACTGTAGTAATTCTCTTGGTAGTATTGTACATTGTATCATTTTCAAGGGATTTCACACAGTAAGAACAGAAAAAATATATTTACAAACGACATCATAAGTGATATGATTTTTATATTAATAGGTACCTACTGTATGCGCATATTTCAATAGTTTCTTAACTATACCAATTCTTAATCTTTATCCAGCTATAGTAGGATTAGCACAAATTTCTCATCTTCAAAAAGTTCAAGGTCTTCATTAATGCCTGAATTCATGATTCAAACAGCTAATTTTGGGAACAAGGTAAGTCTTGCATGAGCTACAATTTATAGGCTCTACAGTACAAGCGCTCTTTAATACAAAAATATGGATTGAATTGATGATTTTGATGTATAATGTCAGCAGATAATGAGTTTGATTAATTTAATAAGCTATTGGTTCAATCATACAGACATTATTATTGTTGAAAACATTGCAGGCGAGCACTCATCTCTAAAAAATATAGGCAGCCACTAAGGATACGTACACGTATTGTATATTTTAATGAGTAAGTACAAAATATATAACGTTTAAATCAATTACAATAACGATTAGGTTAATTTCTAGTGGTGATCAATTTTGCTCTCCAAATTAATAAACAATATGATTGGATTAATGTTGATGATGATTATTTACTGGACAGAGGAGATCAGGTTTGTTCTTGAAGTTGTTAAACAAAATGATTGGATTAATGTTGATGATTATTATTTACTGGATCAAGTTTGCTCTTTAAGTTAATAAACAAAACGATTGGATTAATGTCTACAATGATTTTTTACTGATCTGTGGACATCAATATCGATCTTCATACATACAACGAATCAATAACTTGTGTGATTGTATTAATACTTGGTGATTAGTCAATTACATGCAAGGGATTGTCTTAATCACATTGCGTATCGGCTGAGTTTTATGGATCAGAATGAGTGATTCAATCCATTTTTTTATTGTATAGTGGCTACTTTTTCTTTCTGTGTACCACTTTAACCAAATTAACCAAAGACACATTATTTGTTTGACGTTATCGTTATCCCTTACAACTATAACCATAACCACAAAAAACTTCCTATAAAAACTCTTATTAACATCTTTAATTCTTATCAATACTTTCGTAAACAGTTTAAAGAAAAATGCAACAGCTTTTGGCGATGATTGTTATGCATTTTTTAGGCTCATGAATTTTTTTCACATTTATGTTGTGTTTTCATTTAATATTAACTAATTTTTATGTAATATTGACACAATTTACCTCTATGAGTCTCTAGGTTTTTGGGTTTTTGTTATGTAATAAAATAATACAAAGGTTATTTTTTAATTTACCTGGTTGAGTAGAGCATGGATCAGTACCAACATTATGGGTATGTGGAAATGGTTTCGAGCCAATTTGATGAAGCTTGCAGCCAATTTCCGCCCCTTTATCCTTTATTTTATTTATTGTATCAAAAAAAAATTGAGGTCTTGATTCTACTCCGTAAATCACGAAAATACTTAAAATGAAGAAACAACCACTTTTGAACTTCATTTTATTCGAAATGAAACTTAAGTAAAATGCACGTTATAAGTGTTGATTGAAACTGGAATTATTCCTAAGGTTTAATAGTTTATCAAAAGTTCAAAAAAATACATTTAAAAATGATCGTTGAACTGAAGATAAAGAGTTCTCGAAATGTCAATTATTATAAATATATGGATAACGAAATATACAATATTTACGAAGAACTTTTAAAAAGAAAGCTTTGAATGTCAAGACTTTTCTTCTATACAGAGTGTCTTATAATGATTATGCTCGAAGCAAAAATATATGTTTCAATTGTATAGGTATTATTGGTTAACAAGTTGGAAGTCGAAATATTAAGGTCTCTTTACAGTACCAATTTTGGTTTACGTTTATCGTTTCTATCCGGGCGTATATGAATTCGACGCTAAAATTTCACTTGATCTTCTTCTCACTTCATGTACCTGCTTGTAGACCCTTAAATTCGACGCTAGGTACCTCTACTAATCCTTCTACCTGTATTATTTTGTATAAAAATATCAGAAAATAAGAAATAGAAAACTAAAAAAAAAACAAGAAAACCCAGGTCCAAACCCGGTTGATCAAAGTTTAACTATGTATAAAAATATCAGAAAATAAGAAATAGAAATTAAAAAAAAAAACAAGAAAACCCAGGCCCAAGCCTGGTTGATCAAAGTGTAACTATAAAAAACCCAGGCCCAAACCCGGTTGATCGAATATAACCTTAATCCTTCAAGGACATAATCCTTCCGGCAGCATCCAATTTAAGGGTGTCTCTTCTGGGCTACAGGTAGTTAGCGTCCAATTTGAGGCCGCCCTTCTATCCAGGGCCTTTTTGGAAACTGATTTCAGTTAGTTAATCCAGTCGTCTTAAGGTGATAAACCGGAGACTGTCATTTATGCTGCTTCATCCTTTTAATTCTGATAATGCTTATTTATTTAATTTGAGTACAATATTTATGTAAAAAGTGTGGATAAAATACTAGAAACAGAATCCACAAAGTGAACATTGAAATGATAATTAACAAGTGTCAAACGACTCGTTCCACAAAAATTCTTGTTTTCAATAGTCGATAAAAAAGAAGAAGGCGGCCATACTTCTTCGGTGTGACTTACAGACCGCCATACCGACGCGAATAAATTAATTAAAAAAAAAACCATTCTATCCTACTTTTATATTGACATATGGTATTTAAATGCTCAAAATTTTCCTTATAGGAGTAGTAAAGTCAACGGTTCACTACCTAACTATTAAAGGAATACCGAGGTAGAGGAATAAAATACAGTGCAGAAAATATTGGTGGTATACCAGTGCTTTTGAAAAATTGCAGTGAATTGAAATTGCTATTCTAGGAACAAAAATGGATTATCTGTATTGGATGAAATTTTGCAAGCTCAGCAGACTGTGTACGATCCTTAGAACAAGCATGGGACTAGGGTACATACCAAAGGTCTGGAGAAATGTTAGGGTGGTCTTTATTCCTAAACCTGGTAAAACAGGTGACAATAAAGCAAAGTCCCTGGGACCCATAAGTCTGATGTCATTTGCACTGAAGACATTGGAAAAACTGGTAAACTTGCACATTAGAGGAGAATCGTTAGTAGAAAGACCAATCGGCCTGGATCAATAAGCATGCAGACCAGGAGTATCCACAGAGACAGCACTCCATCACCTAGTACAAGGAATAGAGTACGCTCTCGAAAATAAGGAAGTATTATTAGCAGCCTTCCTTCAAGGTACGGAGATTCCAATGGTTATGGATGTTAAATATCTCGGGGTGATTATTGACTCGAGATTATCATGGACCAAACAAATGGAAAAAGTAGCAACCAGATCGGAAACCACATTAATGATGGCAAGACGAACTTGTGGGAAAACATGGGGGTTGAGTCCGCGAATGATACACTTGATATACAGTGTAGTGGTTAAACCCATAATAACATAAATATGCGTCTTTGGTCTGGTGGACAAAGACAACACATACAAAAGAATGAAATGATGAGTCTAGGCAAGGTGCAAAGACTTGCTTGTCTCAGTATTGCAGGGTGTATGAGAAGCACGCCAACAGCAGCACTAGAAGCCTTATTTGGTCTTCCTCCATTACACTTCGTGATAATGGGAGAAGCAAGGATGGGACTATTTCGGCGACAAAGTAACCTGAGCAACAAAATAGTTAGATCAGGACACATATCAGGGACGTATATAAGAAAGAAAATACAATAATTTTTTATTAGCATACTGCCGCAATATTTGAATTACATTTAATACGAATTACGAAATACAAATAACATATTTTTCACCAATATTGGATCTGAAGCTTTAAGAAACTGGATTTCTAAGTACTTATAGTGGTTGCGCCTGCCAAGTGTGAAAAAAGTTATAAGTTCAGTTGATATAAGTGTTCCAAGAGTAACTGGAAGACAAATCAACCGCAGTAATGTACCAGGGGACACAGCTGAAGTTTACTATCGGCGGAACATATTTTACCCATTTATCGAACATGTAGTCAACGAAATTGAAGCTCGTTTTAAGCCCCACGAAGAAACAATTTCAGGAATTCAGTTGATTTTACCTGACCGGACCCAAAATAGTGTCAAAGCAAAGAGATGTATTTCAAGAATGGGGGAAATATTTCTTAGTGAAGCTGAAAAGAAAGTTGTGGTAAGCGAGTATGAGCTTTGGCACAACCACTGGTGCAATCAAGAAAAGCACTCTATTGCCTTAGAAGCTATGGATCGATGTGATGAACTTTTTTTCCCAACGAATAAGAAGCTTCTTCAAATCTTGGCAACACTTCCAGTTTCAACTGCCACGCCTGAACGTAGTTTTTCCACACTTAAACGGCTGAAAACGTATTTAAGGAACAAAATGGGAGACGAACGGCTTACAGGATTAGCGCTTATGAGTATTCATCGGGATGTGGCAATAGAAACAGATTCCTCAACAATTGTGAATAACTTAGCTGAAAGAAGAAATAGGTTAAATTTACTTTTGTGAGATTAGTTTTCTGTTTTAATAAAAGCTTCAATGGTTAAAAGGGTGGAAAAAAGAACAACACAAAAAACACTGGAAGAATACACGATGTTTAAAAATACTTTTAGATGTAGCCAAGTCTAACAAATAATTAAAAAAAAACATTATCTCTTTTACTTGAAAAATTGCTTTAATGCGTGGCACTCGATTTTTTTTGCCTTTAGAGGCGCCTTCAATAAAGCTTTCTCCTTCTGAACCTATCAGATGAAAAAAACCAAAACCCCCCCCCATGAAAAAGCTATAGCTACGTGACTGACACATATCCATTAAGGACATCACAGATAGGGAAACACACACACACACACACACACACACACAAAAACTTTGAAACAAATTGAATTAAACTGTGTAATACTTTGAAGAATTGAATATACTATTTGTTTGTTGTATGCATTGTATTTTCACAGATTTGGAAAGATATCGTCAAAAGTCTATCTATGGAGATTATAAGCCATCGAATATTTAAAACCATATAGAAAACAATGGGCTTTGTTATAAAGTTGGTTTTCGAAGGCAAAAAAGGAAGATCACCTTGAAGAGAGTATCTCACAAGTATTTGAAAACTGAAAGTGAAAGTACCTATAGTGAAAGTTATAGAATATTTTCAAAAATTAACTTAGTGACTTCCTTTTTATTGCATTCAGTTATTTGCTAATTAAAAACAGCCATATCAGAGCAATTATAATCTTTTAGTTTGAATTAGAAATTTCAAATACGAAAACAGGAAAGAGTTTTACATGTGGCATAATACCCGGCTGCTTAATGCTTAGGTATAAGCATCCAAATAATCTACTAGACAGACTCTCATCATAAGTCATAAGTCATAAGTCGATTTCTCGTCTGCGTGGCTGATTTCTTCATCAATAAAAGTATATTTAATAGATTTGGAACATGACTGTTGACTACTTTTCCGGAACACACCCTTTAGTAAATTATTTGGTAGCTTTTAGTGGTGTCAGTAAGGCTTTTCAAATTACTGGGGTCTATTCTGTAACATATGAGAGTGCTCGTGCACGACAACTCATCGATATGAGTAGTATCTCACTCGTCACCCATTCACGATTTAGTCTAAGATCCGAAGCAAGATCGTCCTTCACTGATTTGTTTACCGGATGAAAATGACATATTATCGAAGGAAATATGTTTAAGAACATAATTTGATATGGCAACCCTTTGGGAAATGGTCAAGGCTATGATTAATTAAAATTATAAAAAATTATTCTTTTTTGAAAAGTTCACCGGCGTGTCTACCAAATAAAACCAATTTCAGTGGAAAGTTTATAATGCACACAATATGCAACACCTCAGTTGCCTCCCCTTTTCTGGTCCCTATCACCTGGCAGCCGCGTCCAAACAGGTAAGTTGGAATTAGTAATAGCACTCTTCTG